>ML805949.1:282153-305414 GCA_009831015.1 Picea engelmannii | reverse complement strand
TTCCTTGCAACTTCTGTAGATATGACGGCTATTATTCTTTCAGGAAATTTGAATAAGATCCTACGGTCACTGACTCTTCTCCTCCCGATAAATGCGCACCCACAACTGTACTTGCCATCAATGACAAGTATACGCTAATTTTCTTTCTGTTAACTGAAATTGCCAACATAGAGTTGAGCCTCTATTCTCTCATAAATAAGCACAATTAAAAGAAGACTAGGGCATAAGGAAGGAACAAAATAGGAAAAAACAAAATATAAGTTACTTGAACCTCTTTACTTATATTATTTACTTATATTATAATTTAACTAGAAGAATAGAGCCTCACACTTCCATGAAAGAAAGGCATGATGAATTTTTCTTATATTCTTGGTAGAGCCAATATCAATAGGAAGGTTATAAGTGTCTCTTGGCATTTTAATCCAAGTGACATAGATTAAGTAACTATTATTTTGAGTTTTATTGATAGACTATGTTTGGATATGACAACTATTACTTCAATGATATTTTGAGTTTTAGTGATATATAGAGTTTGAATATGGTAAATATTGTGAATTTTTATAAAGTATATTGATAAAAAAATTTAAAATTAAAAATTTGTATTTCGATTTTTTTAGTAGATCTTATGGTATGTAATTCGAACTTTGTAACTATGGTTGAAGGTAATGAATGTTTCCAAATTTTAAACTTTTAACCATATTTATTATATATATATATATAATGGTTTAAAAAATATGTATCTTCATGTCTATATGAAATTGATATATTTTCTCTATTAATGCCCCCTATCCATGTTTATATTTAAGAAATTGAATATTGTTTGAAAAAAAAATATTTATTTAAATTGATTTATCTATTTTTATTATTTTTTAAACCCTTAATGTTAAAAAAATACAATTTCACATTTTAAATATATGTGCATAATTAAGTTCTTTCTTAAATATATGTGCATTTTAAATATATGTCCAAAAATATAAAGTTCTTTCTTAGTTCGAGAACATGCCTTACATATTTTAATTTTCTTACAGAACCATCATGCATTGTAATCCGGACGCTACCAACTCCAACAATTTTACAAGAAAAATCATTTCCCATAAAACAAAACCATCATCAATAGATTGGTAAGTTGAGAACCAATTTCTATGAAGACACATGTGGTTGAATGTACCAGAATCTAACAACTAATGTTTATGTTGTTGTGAAACATCACAAGTAGCCAATACCTCATCAACCATACTTGAACTAGAACCTGAACTTATTTCTGCTCCATTAGATTCCTTTGCTTCTTTTGTGGAGTACTCCTTGGATGCATTTTGTATTTTCCAACAATCCTTCTTGAGATGCCCATATTTTCCAAAGAACCAACATTTCTACTTACTCTTATTTCCTTTTTACTTAGACCTTGATGTACCCCTCTGATTTTTCTCTCTTTTTGTAGATCGAACTCTAACCAACATTGCTTCTATTGTTGAGGTTTATTTAATGGATATTTTCCTCATCTCCTGAGACAACAAAGCTCCCACAACATTGTCATAATAAATGACATATGTTGTGCTAAAACACATAGTTGTGACCAGATGATCCCAAGACTCAGGAAATGAACATAGTAGTGTAACCGCCTTGTCCTCATCTTCATATGTTACGTACATACTAGATAATTGATAAATCAAAGTATTAAAAACATCCAAGTGATCATCAATTTTCGTACCTTCTTTCATCTGCAAGTTGTACAACTGCCTCTTCAAGAAGATTATGTTCGTCAAGTTCTTTCTCATATACAGACTCTCCAGTTTGCTCCACAAACTTATTGTTGTCTTCTCTTCAACGATGTTGAACATCACTTCATCTCCCAGACAGAAAAAAATAGTATTAAGGGTCCTTGCATCTAGATATTCTCAGTCCTCTTCTGTCATGCTTGCCGGTTTCTTTGTCTTTCTAGCCAATGCCTTTTGTAATCCTTGTTGCACAAGAAGATCCCACATCTTGAGTTTCCATAGCGCAGATATATTCTTTTTGCTGAATTTCTCCACCTCAAACTTAGAACTCTTCACTTTCGCCATTAGCAGAAAGACTCCAACACTACTTCTTATAAAACTGAGCCTTTTTAAATATGGAATAATAATGGCATAAACCACAACAAAATTAATAAAAAAAATTAAAAAAAAAATATATATATATTTAATAAATATTTCACCCCTTTTAAAACACCCTCTCACACAAAAAAAAATGTCACTTTTTAAACATCCACCCACTTGAATGGTTCGAAATTTAAACATTCACCTCACAACCATGTCAAGCATTATAAGACAAAGTCAATCCTCCACCTTTTTATATAATAAAGTCGATTCTCTACCTCTAATTTTTTATAAACCATTTGAATTTTGTATTGTAAGATCAACGGTCCTTTGAGGGTGGAAAGGGAGCGCTAGTTTTAGAGATCGCTGCTCCTTGAGTGTGGATGGGGGAGTGTCATTTTTCCAGCGCTCTGTGGTGCACAAACCACGTGCTTTGAGTTAAGAATTTCCCTTATTTATGAAGTTTGAGAGCGTTAGTGCTCCTCTAACACTGCTTAGGGAGTGTCGGTGACCTGCAAATTTTACTCAATCATGCCATCTATTCTCAAAAAATATATGGGCTCTTGCATGCCAAAAAACATGTCCAAAGGTTCTTGCACTCACAAGAGACCTACACACAATTTGCCTTGGCTTACCTACGTCACCTACTCAACCTACTTTGATACCACTTGTTGGGCAGCGGAAGAAAAATAGAGAATCAAAAAGAAAGATTAAACTCACATAAAACCAGAAAAACAATCACACAATTGACACAATGATTTATGTGGAAACCCAAACAGGGAAAAAAACATGGGCAATGATATTCGGTCTTCTTATTATTCAAGGGAGAATTACAATAGATCTTAGGCACACAATCATCCTCTCCTCACACACACTCTTCTCTCTACACACCTTTCACTCCACATCGCACTATCACCTCTATGTGTATGCTCGTATATACAACATCTATCACTCAATTACACAAACTGATCATGAATAGATCACATAGTTACATGAACAATTCATAAATAGATTACACAATTTACAATGAGTACATGTATGCACATTCCTGATTTAGTTGAAATGCATGTGCATGTAAGCGCATGAGGATATTTTTTGGCATGTTTCCAACACCACGGAAATGTGGGAGAGAGGTACAAGATGACATTGTGGTCCTCGTCTTCCTCATACCCCCTCTTGGATTTCTCAACTAGACTCTCAGTGAGCTTCCTGTAAGCCAGGTTGGTGGTTGATGTGGAGGTATCATCAGCAGAAGTCCAACTTCCATCGGAGAGAAGGTAGGAAAGAACAAGATTGGGATGGGGGACATAGGAATCAGATTGATATTTCAACATTTATCAGCGGGGATAATCTATGGAGGGCTAAGAAAGGAGATGTGAGATTCTTTTGTGGCTTGGGCAGCCGCTACATCACGAATTCAAAACTTTTCCTGGTGAGCTCCTGCACTACATCTCTAGAAAACCTACAAATTAAAATGATTTTACAAATTATATTGTCTTATGATCTTCCTTCTCCACTATTTTCCCCCTTTATTAGGCCTTCTCTATAGCACAAGCTTTCCTTCACGTATTACATGTTCACAATTTTGTCATTTTGGCTTTACTTTTACAAGTACTACTAACTTGAAGTATATTGCTACTAAGTTTAAAACCATTCCAAATATCTAGAGAGACCTGATGTTTTCTAAATTGAGCAGACTTCAAATACTCCTACTCGAGACAACAAAACAAAAAATAAGTAGAAGCATTAACAGTTGATATATTTTTAGAGTTCAAAAGTGGGATGAACAAATCCGATGGCTGACCTTTCTTATTGGCGTCTTTGGTCACATGGATGGAATCATCATTGGCTTGGGATCCCTGGCTTAAAACACTATAGAAATTTGATAATTCATAAAGTTATCTGACAAAGAAATAGTTTTTTTACCCCCAATGAGAATTATCTCGAAATTGCAAATTCAAACAATCAGAGCCCATTTTTGCTTCTATAATTGGGGTTCATATCAAACAAACCATATTCTAATGGCTCAAGTCTACAGAAAGATGAGCTTTTATAGAAAACCCTCAATTCTAAGATAAGAAATAAGAAAATCCTCAATTTTGCATAACAAGATTCATTCATACCAAACACCCAATTTTTCATTCCATGATTAACAAGCAACAACTTTATCATGCCAGAACCTTGAATTAACATGAAACTTCAGTTATCGAATCCAAACCTTTATTGCTGAAAACAAAATCACGAAAAATCTTATAACAGAATCAACAAGGGTTTCAAGGGTTTTAAGAGAGAAATTAGGGAACAAATTATCGAACCTATCAACCGTTCAAATAATGCTTCAAAAATTATATAAACAAGAAACACATAGAAAGAAAACACAAAAACAATGTACCCTAGGGTTTCGAACATTCACCCCATGCATGTGATAATATGTCGAAACCAATTTCAAGAATTTAATGGATAAAGAAGAAAACATACACAATATGTCGAAACCAATTTCAAGAATTTAATGCATAAGGAAGAAAACAGACACAGTCAAGATAGAAACCTTACCGAATAAGCTAAAAAATCTGCAAGAAAATTGATCGCCAACCTCACCGTTCACCCAAAGGTTGTCATACTTGAACATAACTAATCATTGTTGGATAATTCCCAATAATTGCACGTCTTGTAGGTAATCTTTCACTGCAATTTCAAATACATACTTTGTTGGCTTCTTCCCCATTTTGCAATGCTTTCCATTCAAACTAGTACATGAAGGTCCATTTCCATCTTATTGAGTTCCTTTCCGTAGCATTATACAAAAGTGACAGGGTTGACAAAGGCATACTCCACCTGTCTGTTATGAGGAACCCCTTTTCCACATGTTTTGAGGAACCTCTTTGCCACCTGTTTTGACGAACCTAGAGAATCAAAACACAACCTTAATTGTATCCCACAACCACCCCTAGCTCTCGTACCCAACACACATCCTTAATGGTATCCCTCTACCACCCTTGGCTCCTGTACCCATTGTTAATGTTAGGAAATGAAAATTTACCTTAAACCATTGTTTAACTCCTTGAAAACTCTGTAGTGAAATAACCTAAAACATAATGTCCCTGTTATGGCATGGACATAATAATTATTCTTTTATAAATATTTCAATATATTGTATATTGAAATATAATATAATATTATTTATGTAATACCCCGAGGCCAAGCCCCTGCTGGATTGTAATTTTGTTTATAGGTTGGTGAGCCAAGTAGTTATAAGCTGAGAGACTTATGTGTTTATTAGGATGGTGAGCCAGATGCCAAGGCCAGTGAGCCTGACTTTGTATATGTAAATATGCAGATCATTAATAAAATATAAACATCGTTGTGTGCATATCGACCGCGAAGAAAGAGTGACGGGGGAGTAAGCTTCCACATGGTGGGTAAGGGAAAGGGGGATGAAGAGGTTGGAAAGAGGGACTAAGCTTAGGGGCTTGAGTTGTTGAGAATAATAATTTATTATTGTTCCAAAGTTGTGTAAAAGACATATTTTTATCCTAAGTCCTGGGAAAGGAAACTTATGCAAAAGGAAACATATACAACTCCAAGAAGACAAGTTTCGACCCAGACGAATGTAGTTAAAGCTGCAGAAGTCAGCCATGTTGGGGGTTCAATCCTGTATAATGTCATCCTTTGCCTTAGTTCACTGGGATATGGGGCATCTAAACAGTTTTCCTCTACGTCTTCATTTACATACCCTCATGCACCTCTGGAATCACTAATCTTTGAGTCCAACTACGCTGGAGTTCGCTTGCCATTCCCGACTTCTGTGAATTATGTATGGCCTCTACGTTTTGACCTCAACATACCCAGGCATACCCGAGAAATCACCCAACGGGAGGGAAAACTGACCTGTGTCATCCTTGAACCCAGCATATCCGCTCTTGCAGAGAGCCGAGTTCATACCTAGACCATTTGGGTCGCTGCCCATTGTTTTCTTGAGTTGTTTGACCAGTTACAATTGAAGTCACCCATACCTTGCTAGAACTGAGTCAAAAGTGGCTGAAGAAGTAGGTTGTTAGGCCCGTGGTAGAAGAGGCAGATTTTCAATCCTGTGAGCAGCTCTCTCTAGGTGAGAGAGTTTGTTGGGAAGTGGTTTTCTCCTAGAGAGAGTCCAACACTAGATAAGGAGCTCTGAGATTTCTTGATCCAACCTGTTGTTGAGACCCTGAGAGGGAGGTGAAGCAGTCAATGGACTATGTGACATTGAAGGTCTATACTCCTGGGTGGAACATGCATGTGGGGAATGAGAGTCTGTGAGTAGTGGGCGTAAGAAGGCTCCTAGAGAGAAACCTTCTGGTTGCACTGTGCAATTTTCCTATAACCTCAGTGTGATATCCCCCAAAAATAAAATATTTTTGGAATTTAAATTTGCTGGAAATTTATTTTTGTTTTAGTAAATTCGAATTTGGAAAATTTTTTCCATTTATGGAAATTTTGAATTTTGAATTTGATAATTGTGATTAATTATTATGATTGTTGGGAAAAGTTCTGATTGGACTCAACAAACTATTTGACTGTGACACTTGTATAAAAACATAATATTTATATTAATTGTAGGAGGACAAATGGAACAACCATGTTAAAATCAGATGACCATGACTCCATGAGTGGGGAACATGTTGGAACTACCTTTGGGTTGGTTATTACAAGTGGAAAATCAAAGATTTGGCTATTGGCAGCCCCTGAAAATCAGGGATTTAGAAAGTTGCGAAAATCCCCAAGGGAGGGAAAAAGACCTGCGAAAAATTGATAAATAGCATATGAAAGGAGGCAGGACGCTGCCAAGTATGTTGGAGAAAAATATTTTTGAGCTCTCTTGCTATTATGAACACTACGGATTGAGTGTGAGGCAAGAGGAGTCTGTTGGAATGAATTTTCCTTGCTGTTATGAGGACTGCTGAGTAAGTCTGAGGCAAGAGGATAGTTGTTGGAATTGAAGGATATTGCTGAGGAGGAGTTTCCGAGTTATCCCTCATGGATTCATGGTCAGGCTAGGGGGTGAACTGGGCAAGCGATTTGGTTGCCCTGTTCTATGGCTGGGAGGAACGTGGTTGTTCCCTTTGTCTTCTCGCGATCGGGTTCAGATATGTTGCTCTACTCCTTTTCTGTTTGAATGATTTTATATCCGATGCAATATATTTGTTAAATCAGAACTGAAATGATTTCCATTTTCTGTTCGAATGATTTGATATCTGATGTCATGTATTTATTAAATCTGAACGAACGATAGAATTGGCCTTTTATTAGTTATGATAGTTAAAAGGATTTATGCATGGTTAAATTTTGGAAGAAATCTCCTCTAAATTAGTTTCACTACTATTTTCTTTTTTATTTGTTTTCTGAGTGAAACCAATGCCGACATTGGCATATGGAGAGTGGAAGTTATGCTGAAATCTCATTAATCTAACTGTATGGATAATGCTGAGAACAACATTCTGAGTTTTGTAAACTATGCTACATTTTCTTTTCCATTAAACAGACTATGTAGAGGCAGATCTGTAGCTAAGGTAGGAAGACCGACTATTACACAAGTTTCCCTTACAGTTTTGTGTATGCAACACGCGATTTAAAACTCCTACTAGCCCTTTGGCCTAAACAATGACGAAAGTATATATATATATATAATTCTGGAAGAAAAACATAGAATCATAACTTTACTCAGACCATTATATCCAATCTAAATAATCGCTATTGCATATTTAAACCACCTTGGTAATAATTATACGGAATGTCGAAATGAGATAAAATGATTTAGTACTTAGATCTAGCATAAGTCGATCCAACATCTAGCATTTGAAAAACAGGGTCTGTCTTCAAGGCAATAAACCTGGTATTTAAAATTTACGGCATAACGAGACCGAACGGTAATCGATTATCAAATATTTCATTTTACTCTAACAAACAGGACAATCCTGTAGAAGAAATTTCTGCAAAAGTTATACTGTAACCACCGGGACCAAATCCCCAGTTACCCTTGGGAATTTTTTTTCCCTTTTTCCAAACCCGATAAGAGTCTAAGGGAATCGAATTTGAATGACCCCTTTTAAATTTGGCAACTGTAATGCTCCGTAAGAACAAGAGTTCGGAGACTCTTATTCAGGACCTGTACCGAAAAATTAACTTAGACTTTTGTTTAATGGTTTAAACCTTAGAGAAAAAAATGGTGTGAAAGGATGAAGTCAATCGGGTTTCGGCGATTACAAACACCGAACACAAAAGACAAAAGACCACGCTGTTTGCCGAATCGCAAAATTTGAATGACCCCTTTTTAATTTGGCAATTGTAATGCTCCGTAAGAACAAGAGTTCAGAGACGCTTAATCAGGACCTGTACCGAAAAATTAACTTAGACTTTTTTTTAATGGTTTAAACCTTAGAGAAAAAAATGGTGTGAAAGGCTGAAGTCATTTGGGTTTCGGCAATTACAAAAACCGAACACAAAAGACAAAAGGCCACGCTGTTTGCCAAATCGCGAAATGCGAAGAGACTGAGGACCCAACATTTCGGGATTTCAGGATTTCAGAGTTCGGGATTTCGGGGTTTACGAACCACTGATGCACAAACAAAATGAAACAAGAAGTGTTGAATTGTGAAATGCGAAAGGACTATGGGCCCAACACTTCAGAGTTTCAGAGTTCAGGATTTTGGGGTTTCGCGATTCGGGATTTTGAGACTCTGGTGGCAACTTTTCTAGGCCCTTCGAACTCTTGGGACCCGAAATGCCGAAAAGGGGCTTAACGGGTCTTGGCCTTTTCACATTTCAGGGTTTCACAATTTGAGATTTTGCGACTCCAGATGCAACGTTTCTAGGCCTTCGAACTTCGAGACCCGAAATACCGAAAATGGGCTTAATGGGTTTTTATCCCTTTCTCATGAGATCAATGGTCCCGATTCTTTTGGGATTTCACAAATTGGGAGTTTGCGATGCATCAACTCCAAAATCCCTTGCTGCTCCAAACCCCAAACTTCGAAATAGCAAAGTTTGAAGCGCGAGATCAATGACTTTTGTTGCTTCTAATCCAATGGTTGCTACTCCTCCTGAGCTTCTGAACGCTAAAAGATGATTAGTCTTAACCTTCCCACAGATCTACAAGATCCAATGGTCTGTGGGATTTTGGTACTTCCCCATGAAGAAATCTCACCGTTCGTTCACTCCGCTCAAGGATCTCTGGCCAAAATGACTTAGCGTTCTCCACCTAAACTTGACCTCTGCGAAACGATTTCGATCTCTACCTCCCTTTGAATACTTCAAAGGTGTTATCCCTTCTGAGCTTTATCTCTCTGAACATCAAAGGTTCCTTTGACCTGAGTTTAGACATTGCCTATATACAAAGAAGTATGTTGGAGTAGTTTGAGAGTCAAAGGAAGTGATAGAATTATGGAAATAATTTACCCACATAAGATTTTTGGTTCAAAGTAGTCTAAACTGGTGTAAAAATGACATTATGGGTAGAAATGAATTTTACCTTCTCTTAATTTCTAAGCTTAAACGAAATTGAATTATGTCATAGGAAATTATTTTTTTTATGGTGAATTTGAGGTTCATTACATATGGTATCAGAGCAAAAGTTATAGCACTGGGCTTGAACAAGGCCACATTAATTGCTTAATATATATTCTGATTTATGAAAAAACTAATAAATCTTGTGGTTACAAACAAAAAGCCTTTATGTTTTGTGTTGATTATGGCAGCTCAAGAAGGTGCAGAAATCAGGATGGAAGGGAATCCATAGAAAGGACCTCCTGGAGATCCAAGACAAAACAATGATGGAAGCTCACCCACAAAGGTGGTGGAAGCTCACCCACAGAGTCCTGAAGTCCTGAAGTGATTTGGGACCGTCCATAATCAAGGAGGACAGGTGGCATAAGATCCACAACTTCGGAAGTTTGTGGACAAGGAGGAGGAGAAACAACCGAAGTAAATCTTGGTTGTTGATCTGAACATGGACGGGTGGCGCCAAATATGGAACTATGGGTATGAAGAACTCTGGAGGAAATAAAAGGATGAAAGCGTCGAAGTCCCGAAGGAGATCTTGATCATTGATTAAGGAGGAGGTTGAAGGACCATTGATCTGGTCTTGGTCGAAAAGAGACAGAGTTCGTTAGAACTGTCTGATTGTTGAGGGTAGGCGTCATTAGATCTTCCACTCCGTAAGATTTCCATAGAGGAAAAGAAGATAGTTGAGAGTTGAAACTCCTGAGGGACGGAGAGATAGAACCAATCATAGTCGTTGGTTTGTAAGGGAGCTACGTGTCGACAGATCATGGAGATCTGAGATCGTGCGTGAAAGGATAAAAGGTCATTGATTGGACATCTGGCCAGAGGCAGGTAAAGGATAGATAGAAGTCATTGATCATGGATCATCGCCGAAAGTGAGAGATCCACAGTTGGGAAGAATTGTGGGGCCATAACTTGCTCGGATGTTAAAAATCTGAGAGCGGGCCATAATTTATACCATGGTTTTAACAAAGTGATACGTGGAAGTTGGAGGTGAATTGCAAGGCTAAAAGCGGGTTGGTCTAAAACCACTCTTTCTCACACCTACAATCACACACTTATGTGAGGTCATAGCCCATGGTCTTATGAAGGAAAGGGCTAATGAAAAAGGGGCTAATGCCTGAAACTTGGAGTTTTGAAAGCACACAAGAATAAGCCCGCGGGTCTGTCAGGACCTACACACAGGAGAAAAGGTGGCCTATGTATAATTGTTTTGTGTTCAATCATGAGCCCGAAGAGTTAATTCGACTCAGAAGATCAAAAGATCCTTTGACCAGCAGGTCAAAAGACCCCGCCGAAGTAGGGGAACTGCGTTGAAAGTGCTCAGGGAAGAAATAGTCATGTACAATGACTACAATGAGAGCACAAGAAGACTCAGGAATCTGGGAAGAATTGAATACTTTTGGGATCAGCAAGGAAAAGTTGCACAAGGGAAAGAAGTTGTTGCAATTTCTGTGGCAACAAGTATGTTATGGCTTGTTGGGTCAACCAAAGGAAAGAATGCTTGCATGTTTGCAAGTGTTGTTGGTGATGTTATTGCATAAGGAGTGAAGCAACAGAGAGATGAAGTGTTGGTTATAAGTTTGATAAAAGAAGCATGAAATATTCTACTGCCATCAGACATTCAGGTAGTATAAAATTTATTAATGGCATTCATGAAGGTATGAGTTTGTATTACTCTTTTTGCATAATTGCTTAAAGGAAATTTAGGTAAGAATTTCCTCAACTAAAGTTATTTTATAAAATCACATGATTAGATTATTGAATGCATACCACTGGATGTGGTAAAGGCTAGAGGCCTGTATTAATTCAAATCTTTTTAGCTTCTGAATGCACACACTGACATAGTAGAATGTCATGTTAATTTGGTTATGGGATAATAACCAAAGAATTAAAGATCAAAACTTGTTATAGGAATAAATGCTAGTAAGCTAGTCATGTATAAGACCAAGACCTGTTTGGATATGGAAAGGTATGGATATGGAAAGGTTATGAGACACACAGGTACTGAAATATTCCTACTTTTAAATGAAACTTGGGCTGCAACCTTTTTGCTAACACTAATGAACACCATATAATTATATTCTTGGTGTAGTGTTCGGGTCGAAAAGGAAGACATCCAATTAATTGGGAAGATAATAGGAAGTGTGTGGAGAATGTGTCAACACATTGGCCAGAATTCCAACTCACGGATGGTTAGATACATGACTGAGATAAAGAGCATTATGTAATTCAATGCAAGGTGTGTTGATTAATTGTGCATTGAGAATTGTACTCATGCATAGTAAGTGATCGAATTGTATACTAAATGCATTGATTGAATGTGTTTGTAAGTACATACATATATATTATTGCATGGAAATAATTATACTAATGGTTGAAATGTTGCTAACTCATGAAGTTGAGAACATTTTAGAAACTGTTAAACATTGCAACAGGAAAGTTGCAAGCCAGGTAGTCAGAGGAATAGAGACTACCAAAAATTGTATGTTAAGAAAATTGAAATAATAAACTTACTATTATTAATTATGAACATGCATATGCATAGAATGATGAGTCATTCTATTTGGTTAAGTTGTTTTGTAATTGTGATTGAATTTCTAGGTGCAAGCAATTCTAAGATCATTGCATAAGCTATTGTACATATTGAATTATGATGTACAAAAAATACTGACAATTTGTTGGTTGTATGCAAGAGGAAGCATTACAGGAAAAATGGTATGCAGTTTGGTGCCTGTGGAAAACCACAAGGATGGATGCATTCATAATATGGCAACAACCAAGATGAATTATGAAATGGAATTACCTGTTTTGGGGAAAAAGTTGAATTCCTTTTTGAACTAAGTTGGAGTTCCTAAATGAATTCTTTTATGTTTCTCATGGTAACTGCATGTGGGTGATGCAGATGAGATGATGTTGATTAAATTTATAATGTTGACTACAAAGAGTAGCTCGGGGAAGTTGTTGATTGGAAACCTTTGAGGGCAGTTGGAACTTCAGGGGCCACGATGCTCTGAGACTTCCTAAGCCGACATGTTGCTGAAGCCTAAGGAAAGGGAGGTGTAGAAGGCGATGGACTGTGTGACAGTGAAGGTGTACACTCCTGGGGTGGGATAGGCATTTGGGGAATGAGAGACCATTGGTTGGAGTGCTGCTGGGGTTTGGTACCTTGGTCTAGACCATGTGATATAGAATTCTTCTTAATCAAAAGATAAGTACAATTCTCTCTTTATTATATGTTTTGTATCTTATATATAAGTTATAATGTTATTAAAATTGTATGTACATATATATATTGTATATACACTTGCATTGATTCCATCCATGATGGTATATAATGTGTTTCATATTTCATTGCTTAAGAAATATATATACCTAATGTTAATCATGTAATCGATTGAAATGTGATTTAGGTGGATCAAGAAGGCGTCTTGCAAGTGCATCTGATGCAAATATTGGACCAGAAGAGAAGATAGCTCTGGAATCAAGCCATAGAGCTTGTAAAGGTCCAGTGGACCTGGTACGGTCCTGAGGACATGACATGGGAACATGAGGATGCTATGCGAGCATAATAACCACATCTTTTTGAAGATTTTGGAAATCTTATTGATGTTGTGTAAAGAGTTGCATTGAGGACAATGAAAAAATAAGGGGAGGGGATTGTAATATCCCCAAGAACGAGCCTCAGTTGTATTTTTTAATTGTAAACATGTTTCGTAGGCTGGTGAGTCAAGTGTTGATAAGCTGGTGGGATTATGTGTTACTAGGCCGGAGAGCCTAGGTGTTAAAGACCAGGGGCCTGATTTTGTATATGTAATTATGTAGAACATTAATAAAATATAAACATCGCTTCTTGTAGACCGACCATGAAGAAAGAGTGATGGGGGACTACGCTTCCACAAGGTTGGGTAAGGGAGGAGGCTAAGTGTGTGGGCCTAGGGGCTAAGCTAGGGGGCTTACCTCTAAAGGGGATAATAATTTATTATTATTTCCTAAAGGCTAAGGTGGAAAACTGATGAGTGTTGTCCTAAGTTCCTGGGAAAGGGGACCGAATTCAAATGTAGTGCATGCAGCTCCATGAAGACAAGTGTTGACCTAAGCACATGTATTAAAAGATGATGAGTTCAGACGTGTTGGGGGTTCGTTCTATGGATTCTAGCGATTCTCCAACCACTGTCTAACCATGAACGGGGACATCCACTAGGAACCTTGGAACGAGTAACCTATGATTCATTCTGCCATCCTTCGTCTGAGTTAGCGGTTCTCCCTGTTTGTTCTTCTATCCACAGTCGAAACCCGAAACTAGGAGAATCGACATCTGCATTTTGTTCTCTAGTCGCGCACCTTGAAAACCAGTGGGAAAAACCCATGGACTAATCCGTCGTCTAACCGTTCGACCTCTTCATAGTTACACATCTTGAAACTAGTAATATGTGAGCCATTATGTGTCTTCTGAGGAATCCGACACCTGGGTAATCGCCTTAGTCATGCATGTTTTACCGTGGGTTGTTTTCGTCTGCGATGCCATGCCCATTAGTTGTTTCGACTGTTATCCCTATGGGAATGAGTGTTGAACCATTTTTGTTGTCCTCACCTGGATGGAGCTGAGTCGAGGAACGTGCTAAAGAAGCGAGTTGTCAAGCCCAGGTTGTCAGGCCTGTGAGCAGATCTCTCCAAGTGAGAGAGTCTGTTGGGAAGTGGTTTTCTCCCAAAGAGACTACAACACCAGCTACAGAACTCTGATAATTCCTAATCCGGCCTGTTGTCGAGACCCAAAGAGGGATGTGAAGCGCTGATGGATTGTTCTTGTGAAGGTGTATACTCCTGGGTGGAACGGGCATGTGGGGAATGAGATTCCGTGAGTAGTGGGCGTAAGAAGGATCTTGGAGAGAATCCTTCTAGCTGCACTTTGTAGTTTTCCTGTAACCTTAGCCTAGTCTAGGATTCCCTTGCCTTGGGTGGAGCTTAGTCCCATCTCGGGGGTGACCCACTATTGAGCATGATTTTTTTTTCACTTTCCTCAGTGAAACTCTTTACACAACATCAACAAGATTTCCAAAATATTCAAAAAGATGTAGGTATTCTTCCTGCATAGCATCCTCATGCTCCCATGTCATGTCCTTAGGATCCTACCAGTTCCACTGGACCTTTACAAGCCCTATGGCTCGATTCCGGAGCTGTTTTCTCTTCCGGTCCAATATGCCCACTAGATGCACTTGCAAGTCGCCTTCTTTCTCTACCTGAATCACATTCCAATCAATAACATGATTAACATCAGGTATATATTTCTTAAGAAATGAAACATGAAACACATTATGTACAGTTATGGATGCAAGTAATGCAAGAATATATTCAATGTATATATATGTATATACAGGAAATTATAATAACATTATAACCTGTATGCAAAATACACAACATACAATAAATATATAATTGTACTTATATTTTGATTTGAGAAGACTTCCATATAACATGGTCTAGACCAAGGTACCAAAACTCAACAACACTCCAACCAATGGTCTCTCATTCCCCACATGTTTGTCCCACCCTAGGAGTGTACACCTTCACAGTCACACAGTCCATCGGTTGCTACTCAACGCTACTATGTGGAACAATATCATAAATATAATATGCATTAAATCAAATTAACACATTTAACATAAACTTACTGTTATTAATTATGAACATCCATATGCATAGAATGATGAGTCATTCTATTTGGTTAAGTTGTTGTGTAATTGTGATTGAATTGCTAGGTGCAGGCAATTCTAAGATCATTGCATAAGGTGTTGTACATATTGAATTATGATGTACAACAAATACTGACAATTTGTTGGTTGTATGCAAGAGGAAGCATTACAGGAAAAATGGCATGCAGTTTGGTGCCTGTGGAAAACCACAAGGATGGCTGCGTTCATAATATGGAAACAACCAAGATGAATTATGAAATGGAATTTCCTGTTTTGGGGAATAAGTTGAATTCCTTTTTGAACTAATTTGGAGTTCCTAAATGAATTCTTTTATGTTTCTCATGATAACTACATGTGGGTGATGCAGATGAGATTATGTTGATTAAAGTTAGAATGTTGACTACAAAGAGTATCCCGGGGAAGCTTCTGATTGGAAACCTTTGAGGATAGTTGGAACTCCGGGAGCCACGGTGCTCTGAGACTTCCTGAGCCGGCCTGTTGCTAAAGCCCAAGGAAAGGGAGGTGTAGCATCCGATGGACTGTGTGACAGTGAAGGTGTACACTCCTGGGGTGGGATAGGCATGTGGGGAATGAGAGACCGTTGGTTGGAGTGTTGCTGATGTTTGGTACCTTGGTCTAGACCATGTGATATGGAAGTCTTCCCAATCAAAAGATAAGTACAATTCTCTATTTATTGTATGTTGTGTATCTTGTATACAGGTTATAATGTTATTAAAATTGTCTGTATATATATATATATATATATACACTTGCATTTCCTGCATCCATGATGGTACATAATGCGTTTCATATTTCATTGCTTAAGAAATATATATACCTGATGCTAATCATGCAATCGATTGGAATGTTATTTAGGTGGAGCAAGAAGGTGTCTTGCAAGTGCATCTGGTGCACATATTGGACTGGAAGAGAAAACAGCTCCGGAATCAATCCATAGGGATTGTAAAGGTCCAGTGGACCTGGTACGGTCTTGGGGACGCGACATGGGAGCATGAGGATGCTATGCGGGTAGAATACCCACATATTTTTGAATATTTTGGAAATCTTGTTGATGTTGTGTAAAGAGTTGCACTAAGGACAATGCAAAAATAAGGGGAGTGGATTGTAATATCCCCAAGAACGAGCCTCGATTGTATTTATAAATTGTAAACATGTTTTGTAGGCTGGTGACCTGAGTGTTGATAAGTTGGTGGGCTTATGTGTTACTAGGCCGGAGAACCTAGGTGTTAAAGGAAAGGAGCCTGATTTTGTATATGTAATTATGCAGATCATTAATAAAATATAAACATCGTTGTGTGCAAACCGACCATGAAGAAAGAGTGACGGGGGACTAAGCTTTCACAAGGTTGGGTAAGGGAGGAGGCTAAGTGTGTGGACCTAGGGGCTAAGCCAAGGGGCTTAACTCTAAAGGGGATAATAATTTATTTTTATTTCCTAAAAGCTAAGGTGGAAAATTGATGAGTGTTGTCCTAAGTTCCTGGAAAAGGGGAACGAATTCAAATGTAGTGCATTCAACTCTAGGAAGACAAGTGTCGACCTAGGCGCATGCATTAAAATATGATGAGTTGAGTTTTGTTGGGGGTTCGTTCTGTGGAGTCCGGAGATTCTCCTACCACTGTCTAACCATGAATGAGGACATCCACCAGGAACCCTGGAACTAGTAACTTGTGAGTCATTCTTCCATCCTATGTATGAGTCAGTAGTTCATCATGTTCATTCTTCTATCCACAGTTGGAACCCGAAACCAAGAGAATCAACCTTTGCATTTTGTTCTCTAGTCGTGCACCCTGAAAACCAGTGGGAAAAACCCGCGGACTAATATGGCGTCTAACTTGTTCGAACTCTACATAGTCATGCATCCTGAAACAAGTCATCCGTGAGTCGTTCTGTGTCTTCTGAGTAACTCAACACCTGGGTAATTTCCTTAGTCATGTCATGTTTTAGCGTCGATTGTTTCCGCTTGCGGTGCCATGCCCATGTGTTGTTTCCACTGTCAACCCTATGGGAATGAGTGTCGAACCATTGTTTTTGTCCTCACCTAGCTGGAGTTAAGTCGAGGAGTGTGATGAAGAAGCGAGTTGTCAGGCCCGTGGTAGAAGAGGCAGGTTGTCAGGCCTATGAGAAGCTCTCTCCAGGTGAGAGATTCTGCTAGGAAGTGGTTTTCTGCTAGAGAGAGTCCATCACCAACTACAGAGCTATGATAATTCTTGATCTGACCTGTTGTCAAGACCCAAAGAGGGAGGTGAAGCACTGATGGACTATTATTTTGAAGTTGTATACTCCTAGGTGGAACATGCATGTGGGGAATGAGAGTCTGTGAGTAGTGGGCGTAAGAAGGCTCCTGGAGAGAATCCTTTCGGTTTCACTGTGCACTTTTCCTATAACCTCAGCCTAGTTTAGGATTCCCTTGCCTTTGGTGGAGCTTAGTCCCATCTCGGGGGTGATCCACTGTTGAGCGTGATGAATAGTGTGGTCTAAGGATGGGAGGTTCTTGGAAGGTTTTCACATAGTTGGTGGAGTTACTACAGTTTCAAATATAGGTATCATTATGTGTTTAATTTCAATTAAAATGCATGTTTGTGATGCTTGTAATATTATCATGTATTCCGTTGCAATGATATTTATTGTTAATTATGTTTAAGTCTATATGGTAACACTAACTCTATGTTAAATGTGTTAATTGGATTTAATGCATATTATATTTATGAGATTGTTCCGCATAGTGGCGTTGACCAACAGAGGGGTTGATGGTCAGGGACGTTACAAATTGGTATCAGATCTTTAAAGGTGAATTTAAGGTTTTGTGGGTAGCATTGCCCAACTTGTTGGTGGTCAGGGATGTTACAAAATTATAAATTGTAAGCATGTTTTGTTGGCTGGTGAGTCGAGTTATAATAATCTAGGAGGCTTATTTGGTGATTAGGCCGGAGAGCCTAGGTGTTAAAGGCTAGGAGCCTGATTTTGTATATGTAATTATGCAGATCATTAATATAATATATAAACATCGTTGCGTGCCGACCGACCACAAAAAAAGAGTGATGGGGGACTAAGCTTCCACAGAATGGGTAAGGGAGAGGGGGTTGAAAGGTTGGAAGAGGGGCTAAGATTGAGGGCTTAATTCCTTCAATAATAATTTTTTATTATTCCAAAGTGGTGTGAAAGGTATATTTTTATCCTAAGTTCCTAGAAAAGGGAATGCATCATGCAGCTTCATGGGCGACATGTGTCGGCCTAGGCACATGCAATTTGACCCAAGAATTGAGCTGTGATTGGGGTTCATCCTCCATTATTTCATCCACTATATGAGCCATGTGTGGTGGGTGTCTGACCTCTGCATACCCTCACACAACTCTGAAACCAGAAAATCGTGATGTTTTCCTGAGAAACCGATGCATCCTCTGTCTGAACCGTTTGAGTCTGTGTTTGACCTCTACGTTGATTCCTTTTCACACACCCTGAAAACCCGTGGAAAACCCGTGGACTGAGACATGTCTCCTATGTGTCCCGTGAACCCAATTTATCCACACTACAAATCTGAGTTCGTGCTTAACTATTTGGGTTGCTATCTTTTGTGAAACCTGAGCATACCGTAATTGTCTATGTCATGTGTGTTATAATTGTGGGTTGTTGTGGCCACATAGTCCCTTGGTTGAGTATGATTGGATATCGTCATTTGTTCCTTGATGAGCCTTACTATTGCCATCCTTGTGCTAGAACAGAGCTGAAGAAGCAGGTTGTCAGGCCTGTGTGCAACACTCTCTCCAGGTGAGGGAGGTGGTTATGGTTGAAGAGGTAGGTTGTCAGGCCTGTGAGTGACTCTCTCCACGTGAGAGAGCGCATGGAGGAAGTGAGAACTCTTGGAAGGGTTCATGTAGCTACAACAGAGCTCGGAGAATTCCGGTCCAAACTGTTGCTGAAGCCTAAGGCAAGGGAGTTTTAGCAGCCGAAGGACTGTCCTGGGGTGGGATAGGCATGTGGGGAATGAGATTTTTTGAACAGTGGGCATAAGTGGATCCTGGGAGAGAATCCATCCTCATAAACTGTGTGTCTTCCTGTTGACCTTTCCTAGCCTAGGATTCCCTTCCCCGATGGAGCTTAGTCCCAGCTCGGGGGTGACCTACTGCTAAGAGTGATGAGCAACATAGTCTATGTCTAGGAGGTTCGTGGAAGGTCAGCACGAAGTTGGTGGTGTTATTCCAGTTGAAGGATAAGTATAATTTATCTACTTAATTTTATGTTATGCATAATGTTGGAATGTTATCATGTGTTATGTTGCATGTATGAATTATTGATAATTCTATTTAAATCTGAATGGTAACAATAACTCTATGTTAAAATGTGTTAATTTGATTTAATGCATATTATATTTATATATGAATATTCTATGGTAGTGGCATTTATCGGTCTCTGTGGAGGTTCGGGGATGCTACAGTTTGGTATCACAGCTAAGTCAGAGCCTAGTAGTGGCATTGCCTAGGCCTCTTGATGGATCGAGATGTTACAAAATGGTATCAGAGATTTAAACGCGAAGTTAAGGTTGTGTAGGTAGCGTTGCCCGACAGTGGGGTTGATGGTCAAGGACGTTACATAATGGTATCATAGATTTAAAGGCTAATTTAAGGTTGTTTTGGTTACATTGCCTGGCCTGTTGGTGGTTAGGGATGTTACAAATTGGTATCAGAGCTTTAAAGGTGAAGTTAAGGTTGTGTAGGTGGCATTGCCCGGCCTGTTGGTGGCCGGGGATGTTACAAAATGGTATCAGAGCTTTAAAGGCTAAGTTAAGGTTGTGTTGGTAATGTTGCCCGGCATGTTGGTGGCTGGGGACGTTACAAATACCTTGGCCTAGACAAGTGGATATTGTTGGAAGGTTTATAGTTGGGAGTAATCTTGTCATTGATGGCAAGAAAAAAGATGGCAAAGATTAGCAATGACAATGATCAACGATGGAAAGATCAGAGTAAGCGGAACAAAGTAAGCTCGGGAGGAGAAGTAGCATTTCTGATCGTTGGATCCCATTTACAATTCCCGATGACTGTCAGATCAAGTGTTGATCAGGACTGTTGATCCGAGACTCCATTTCGGAGTTTTGAAACTCGCGACTTTGAGAGGCAAGAAATATGACCATTGAAATCGCAATATGGGAAATCACGATTTAATTGCAACCGTAGATTCATCGAGATCGTGGACCGTTGATTTAAGCTTCATTTCGGAGTTTCGCCTATCGCAACTTGGAGTGACAAGGACCTCTATTGAAGGAATCACGAGATGCGAATTCACGATGAGATCTGGACCGTAGATTCATCGAAATCATGGACCACTGATCTAAGCTCCATCTCGGAGCTTCGCGTATTGCGACTTGGAGTGACAAGAACCCACATCTAAGGAACTGTGAGATGTGAGATTGCGAAAATATCTGGATTGTTGATTCATTGATATTGTGGACCGTCAATCAGTGTCGATGAAGACCATAAGTTCGCAGTACCTTATAGCGCAGCCTATGGTCACCGCCCGTGGTCATGTACAGGAGGGAGCTAGAGTAGCCAAGCTCCTTTTCGGAGCTCGCAACATGAAGAATCAAGATGCCTCATCACAGAATCTCCAAATTGCGAAAGTGTGAAACGCATAAATCAAAGCTAATCCAATAGTGCAGATGAAACTAAAGGAGATCGAAGGGCTACTGTTGCATGTCACAGTGTAACTGCCAGATCCACTGATGGTTTCTATCAGAGGACTCAAAGACACTTTGGGGTGATTGACAGAGGAGATGAGGAGGCTCTAGGAATATTCAAGAGGGATGAAGATGCTCATGGAGGCGATTGACAGCTGAATGAGCATTGAAGCTTGTAATTGGAACAGAGAAGGTGAGCTCAAATGTCATAGAGAAGATGAAGAGTCTCAACTACCAGAGAGGTTGAGGAATCTCAGCATAACATACAGTGATGCTGAATGAGTGGAAAAACGACCAAAGAAGCTGAAGAGTCACGATGATGATCTGACAAAGCACTCGAGTTGTGGAGGATATTGGCACGGTGTTAGTATGCAGAGGGATTGCACACATTGCATGCACAAGGTGCACAAAAGCTATAAATACATAGTACATAGAAGAGATGGGGTTTTTGTTGTTGCGGGGAGTGTTGTGGATGTTGTTGAAGGTGATTCATGTATGAAGAAAGATAAGAGTGCATCGGCTGAAAAAAATAGAAGAAGAACTGTGCAACAAATGGACATGGCGCACAAAGCATAAAAGCAGAAGAACAGAATGGGCAGTGGATGCATGTTGGAAGATAGCGAGGAAGTCTGAGTAGCAAAATCTACAGAACAATGATGAGACTGGTAAGCTATTATTGAACACTATATCACTGTAATAGGTTTTAGTATTTCATATTCAGAAACCAGGGAGGTTGGGAGGTACTAGGGAGGACTGGTGTCCTCAGAGGTTCAAATGGGGACTTGAACACAGGGAGTTGGTGCTTCCTTCTAGTTGGTGCTAGAGAAACTAGGGAGTTGGTGCTTCCTTCTAGTGGGTGCTAGAGAAAAATAGAGAGTTGGTTCTCTCAGCAAGTTGCAGCTTGCAAAACAGAGGTTGTAGCCTCACAATGAGTTGGTGCTCAAATGTATGATAATGTAAAAAATGTAAATAATACTTATCATATAAAAAAGAAGATGTTTTTAACCTGTATGGGTTTCCTTGGGAAATATCTGTCTCTGTGTTTCTCATATATGTGACTGATGTTGAATGTGCCATTGTTCATTTCCCTGCATTATTGTTATCATCATTGGGTGCCTTGTAAATATTTTAAAAGAAGCATAATTGTTTAAGCACGGGAAAAACTGATTCACCCCCCTCTCCGAGTTGTTCAATAGTTGGTATCAGAGCCAACCCCTTTTATCTAAGGGTAGATCCTAGAGCTTAAACATGTCAAGCCATGAAGGAAATTCAACCAATAAGGCCCCTCTATTCAATGGAACAAACTTTGCCTTCTGGAAAGTTAGAATGAGAACCTACATAATGTCGTTAGGTGTAGATGTTTGGGATGTGGTAGATACTGGTTATGTAAAGCCAGTTGTGCTAGCTAATAATGATGACAAACTAGAATTTAGCTTCAACTCTAAGGCTATGAATGTTATCTTGAATGGGCTTGCAGAAGTAGAATTCGTAAAATTTATGCACCTAGGAACTGCCAAAGAAATGTGGGACAAACTCATTAGCAGCTATGAGGGTAATGAGAAAGTAAAGGATGCAAAGCTTCAAACCTACATAATATAGTTTGAACAGCTGAAGATGAAGGAAGATGAAACTGTTGAAAAATATTTTCTAAGAGTAGAAGAAATGGTAAATGCAATGAAGGCACTTGGTGAAACAATTGATGAACCTTCTTTAGTTCAAAAAATCTTGAGATCTCTCCCAGATAGGTTCAACCCGAAGGTCTCTTCTATAGAAGAACTTAATGATCTAAAAACCTTGGGGTTTGATCAATTGCTAGGAACATTGACTGCATATGAAATGAGAATAGTTAAAGATAAACCTACCTCCAGAGAAGCATCATTTAAAGCATACAAGAATGAGGATTCTGAGCCCGATGAAATTGACGCAAAATTTGTGAAGAGACTGAAGAAGGGATCAAGAAAATACAAAGGTAAACTACCTTTCAAATGTTTCAACTGTGGTAGGATAGGTCATTTTGCAAATAAATTTCCCCACAAAGGAAAGGATCAGACATGTGATGATGAGGAGAAGTACAAAAACATAAATTTCTTTAAAGAGAAAAACTTTAAGAAGAAAATTCTGTGCATAAACAATGATGATGATCCTTCAGATGATGAAGAAAATGACTCCTCTATTGAAGATAAACTAAATGAATTCATACTTATGGCCAAAGAGGATTATGATAATAAAAGCACAGGAAGTGATGAAGAAGAAGTTGTGGTTGACATG
>ML805949.1:269743-280001 GCA_009831015.1 Picea engelmannii | reverse complement strand
TAAAGGATATAGATGCTATAATAAGAGGCTACATAAAATGGTTGATTGTATTGATGTAAAAATTGATGAAGGAATCCCAGCAAGAGAGGTATACAGTAATGAGTCTTCTACAGAAGACAAAGCTAACGCTGAAGATGAACAGGTCCAAGAATCAGAAAGCGAAGACTCTGAATCAGATGAAGACTCAGACACTCAGACAAACTCAAATCAGCAATCAACTACAAATTCCTCCTCCATAATAATTCAAAAGAATCATCCTGCAAGTCAGATAATTGGAGAAAAAGAGAAAGGGGTACAAACCAGGAGAAAGCTAATCAAAACCACTGAAAAATCTCATATATCTCTCATATCCATGCTGGAACCCAAGAATTTCAATGAAGCCAACAAAGATGATCACTGGGTTAAAGCAATGAATGATGAACTTGATCAGATTGAGAAAAACACTACGTGGGAGATGGTTCAAAGACCTGAAGGTAAACATCATTGGCTCCAAATAGATCTTTAAGAATAAATTGAATGAGCAAGGAGTCCAAGTTATCAGGAACAAAGCAAGGTTAGTTTGTAAAGGCTATGCTCAAATAGAAGGACTGGATTTTGGTGAAACATTTGTGCCCGTAACAAGATTAGAAGCCATCAAAATTTTCCTTTCCTATGCTTGTCATAAAAGGTTTAAAGTCTACCAAATGGATGTCAAGTCAGCCTTTATAAATGGAAATTTAAGTGAAGAAGTCTATATGGAACAACCATAGGGTTTCAAACTGTCTGACAACCCTGAATTAGTATGCAAGCTGAAGAAAACTTTATATGGTTTAAAACAGGCCCCTCGAGCCTGGTATCACAGACTGGATACGTATCTCAAAGACGAAGGGTTCAAGAGAGGAACAACTGACAACAATCTGTATATTAAAACAGAGGATAATAATTTTCTCATCGTACTGGTCTATGTAGATGACATCATCTTTGGATATGATAAGGATTCATTGGTACAATGGTTTTATTCTGCCATGCAGTCTGAATTTGAAATGTCTATGATAGGAGAACTGCCTTTTTTTCTTGGTCTGTAAATTACTCAGAGGCACGAAGGGATGTTCATTTCTCAAGAAAAATATCTAAGAGAAATGCTGAAAAGATTTTAAATGGAAGATTCTAAACATGTGGGTACACTTATGGTAACTGGATGTAGATTAAGCAAGGATGATGATTCACCTGATGTTGATCAAAGATCATATCGATCAATGATAGGAAGCTTGTTGTACATCACAACATCTCGCCCAAACATAATGCATGTTGTAGGAATGGTAGGAAGATATCAGGCGGCACCTAAACAGAGTCACTTGCAAGCTGTCAAAAGGATATTCAGGTATTTGAAAGAAACAATGACTTATGGTTTGTGGTATCCCAGAAATCAAAATCTTCAGCTGACTGCTTATTCAGATGCAGATTGGTCAAACTGTGTTGATGAGAGAAAAAGCACTAGTGGAGGAGCATTCTTCCTGGGTGAATCCTTAGTATCCTGGCTTAGTAAAAAGCAGGGTTCCATTTCTTTATCAACCACAGAGGCAGAGTACATTGTTGTTGCTACCTATTGCACTCAGGTATTATGGATGATTCAGACACTTGCAAGTTTGGAGGTAAAATACACTGCACCAATCCCAATTCATTGTGATAACACTAGTGCCATCAGTGTGTCTAAAAATCATGTATTCCACTCCAAGACCAAGCATATTCCCATAAAATATCATTTTCTGAGAGAGTCGGTCACCAATCAGATTGTTCACGTCAATTACATTCACACTACAGAACAAATTGCAGACATCTTTACTAAACCTCTAGCAAAGACACCATTTGAATATCTCAGACATAAGATGGGTGTCATCCCGTCTCACATCTAAGAAAGTCCATCCTATTAGGGGGAGTCCTGTATTGGTTGCATATCTGATACCTCCTAAAATTAAGGCAACAACTTAGGGGGAGCGTGTTTTCTTTGAAAATGATGTCAAAAGGGGAGAAAAGAAAAGGGTTTCCTTTGTTGCCATCAATGCCAAAGGGGGAGATTTTTGGAAGGTTTACAGTTGGGAGTAAGCTTGTCATTGATGGCAAGAACAACAATGGAAAAGATCAGTGATGAAAAATATCAGCGATGGCAAGATCAGAGTAAGCGGAACAAAGTAAGCTCGGGAGGAGAAGTAGCATTTCTGATCATTGGATCCCATTTACAATTCTCGATGACCGTTAGATCAAGTGTTGATCGGGACTGTTGATCCGAGACTCCATTTCAGAGTTTCGTGACTTGCAACTTGGAGAGGCAAGAAATATGACCATTGAAATCGCGATATGCGAACTCACGATTTAATTGCAACCGTAGATTCATTGAGATCGTGGACCGTTGATTTAAGCTTCATTTTGGAGTTTCGCCTATCGCAACTTGGAGTGACAAGGAACTCCATCGAAGGAATCGTGATATGCGAATTCACGATGAGATCTGGACCGTAGATTCATTGAAATCATGGACCATTGATCTAAGCTCCATCTCAGAGCTTCGCGTATCGTGACTTGAAGTGACAAGAACCCAGATCTAAGGAACTGCGAGATACAAGATCGCGAAAATATATGGACCGGTGATTCATCGAGATTGTGGACCGTTGATCATGGTCGATGAAGACCATAAGTTTGCAGAGCCTTATAGTGCAGCCTATGGTCACTGCCTGTGGTCATGTAGAGGAGGGAGCTAGAGAAGCCAAGCTCCTTTTCGAAGCTCGCAACATGAAGAGTCAAGATGCCTCATCACAGAATCTCCAAATTGTCAAAGTGCAAAATGCATAAATCACAGCTAATCCAATGGTCCAGATGAAACTGAAGGAGATCGGAGATCTATTGTTGCACGTCACAGTGTAACTGTCAGATCCACTGATGGTTTCTTCCAGAGGACTCGAAGACACTTCGGGGTGATTGACAGAGGAGATGAAAAGTCTCTGGGAATCTTCAAGAGGGATGAAGATGCTCATGGAGGCGATTGACAGCTAGATGAGCATTGAAGCTTGTAACTGGAACAGAGAAGGTGAGCTCGACTTTCACAGAGAAGATGAAGAGTCTCAACTGCTAGAGAGGCTAAGGAATCTCAACATAACATACAATGATGCTGAACGAGTGGGAAAATGGCCAGAGAAGTTGAAGAGTCATGATGATGATCAGACAAAGCACTCGAGTTGTGGAGGATATCGTCATGGTGTGAGTATGCAGAGGGATTGCACGCATTGCATGCACAAGGTGCACAAAAGCTATAAATACACAATACAGAGAAGAGATGGGGTTGTTGTTGTTGCGGGGAGTGTTGTGGATGTTGTTGAAGGTGATTCATGTATGAAGAAGGATCAGAGTGCAGTAGCTGAAAAGAGAAGAAGAAGAACTGTGCAGCGAATGGACATGGCGCACAGAGCATAAAAGTAGAAGAACAGAATGGGCAGCGGATGCATGTTGGAAGACAACGAGGAAGTCTGAGTAGCAAAATCTACAGAACAGTGATGAGACTGGTAAGTTGTTATTGAACACTATATCACTGTAATAGGTTTTAGTATTTCATATTCAGAAACCAAGGAGGTTGGGAGGTGCTAGGGAGGACTGGTGTCCTCAGAGGTTCAAGTGGGGGCTTGAGCACATGGAGTTGGTGCTTCCTTCTAGTTGGTGCTAGAGAAACCAGGGAGTTGTTGCTTCCTTCTAGTTGGTGCTAGAGAAACCAGGGAGTTGGTGCTTCCTTCTAGTGGGTGCTAGAGAAAAACAGAGAGTTCGTGCTCTCAACAAGTTGCAGCTTGCAAAACATAGGTTGTAACCTCATGATGAGTTGGTGCTCAAATGTATGATAATGTAAAGAATGTAAATAATACTTATCATATAAAGAAGAAGAGGTTTTTACCTTGTATGGGTTTTCTTGGGAAATATTTGTCTTTTTGTTTCTCATATATGTGACTGATGTTGAATGTGCCATTGTTCATTTCCCTACATTATTGTTATCATCATTGAGTGCCTTGTAAATATTTTAAAAGAAGCATAATTATTTAAGCACGGGAACAACTGATTCACCCCCCCTCTCAGTTGTTAAACAATCAGATCTTTAAAGGCTAAGTTAAGGTTGTGTTGGTAATGTTTCCCGACATGTTGGTGGCTGGGGATGTTAGAAATACCTTGGCCTAGACCTTGTGGATATGGATTGTGGACCGTGGCTATCTTGGAAATTCATTGCCCTGATGGAGTCATAGCCCTACTCAGGGGTGGAAGGTCTTCTCAAATGAAAAGATAAGTACAATTCTCTATTTATTGTATGTTGTGTATTTTGTATACAGGTTATAATGTTATTTATTAGAATTCCTTGTATATACATATGTATACATTGAATATATGCTTGCATTACCTGCATCCATGATTGTACATAATGTGTTTCATGTTTCATTGCTTAATAAATCTATACCTGATGCTAATCATGTTATTGATTGGAATGTGATTCAGGTAGAGCAAGAAGGTGTCTTGCAAGTGCACCTGGTGCGCATATTGGACCAGAAGAGCAAACAACTCCAGAATCGAGCCATAGGGCTTGTAAAGGTTCAATGGACCTGGTACGGTCCTAAGGACACGACATGGTAGCATGAGGATGCTATGAAGGCAGAATACCCGCATATTTTTGAAGATTTTGGAAATCTTGTTGATGTTGTGTAAAGAGTTGCACTGAGGACAATGCAAAAATAAGGGGAGGGGATTGTAGTATCCCTAAGGACGAGTCCCTGTTATAATTATGAATTGTAATTATGTTTATAGGCTGGTGAGATGAGTGTTGATAAGTTGGTGGGATTATGTGTTTATTAGGCCAGAGAGCCTAGGTGTTAAAGGCCAGGAGCCTGATTTTGTATATGTAATTATGCAGATCATTAATAAAATATAAACATCACTGCATGCCAACCAACCATGAAGAAATAGTGATGGGGGACTAAGCTTACACAAGGTTGGGTAAGGGAGGAGGCTAAGTGTGTGGGCCTAGGGGATAATCTAGGGGGCTTACCTCTAAAGGGGATAATAATTTATTATTATTTCCTAAAGGCTAAGGTGGACAATTGATGAGTGTTTTCCTAAGTTCCTAGGAAAGGGGAACGAATGAAAATGTAGTGCATGCACCTCCAGGAAGACAAGTGTCGACCTAGGCGCATGCATTAAAAGATGATGAGTTGAGTTGTGTTGGGGGTTCATTCTGTGGAGTCTGGCGATTCTCTAACCATTGTCTAACCGTGAACGCGGACATCCACCAGGAACCTTGGAACGAGTAACCTGTGAGTCATTTTTCCATCCTTCGTATGAGTTAGCGGTTCGTCTTGTCCATTCTTCTATCAAGAGTCAGAACCCAAAACCAGGAGAATGGACCTTTGTGTTTTGTTCTCTAGTCGCGCACCTTGAAAAACAGTGGGAAAAACCCATGGATCGATTTGTCATCTAACCTGTTCGACCTCTGCATAGTCATGCATCCTAAAACCGGTAATCCGTGAGTCGTTTTGTGTCTTCTGAGGAACCCGACACCTGCGTAATCGCCTTAGCCATGACATGTTTTAGCATGGGTTGTTGCCACCTGCGGTTCCATGCCCATCTGTTGTTTCCACTGTCATCCCTATGGGAATGAGTGTTGAACCGTTGTTGTTGTCCTCACCTAGCTGAAGCTGAATTGAGGAGTGTACTGAAGAAGCGGGTTGTTAGGCCCGTGGTAGAAGAGGCAGGTTGTCAAGCCTGTGAGAAGCTCTCTTCGGGTGAGAGAGTCTTCTAGGAAGTGGTTTTCTCCCAGAGAGGGTCCAACACCAACTACGAAGTTCTTTTAATTCCTGATCCGGCCTATTGCCGAGACCCATAGAGGGAGGTGAAGCACCGATGGAATATGCTTGTGAAGGTGTATACTCCCAGGTGGAACATGCATGTGGGGAATGATAGTCCATGAGTAGTGGGCGTAAGAAGGATCCTGGAGAGAATCCTTTCGGTTGCACTATGTAGTTTTCTTGTAACCTCAGCCTAGTCTAGGATTCCCTTGCCTTGGGTGGATCTTAGTCCCAGCTCGAGGGTGACCCACTACTGAGCGTGATGAGCAACGTTCTCTAAGGCTGGGAGGTTTTTTGAAGGCCTGGACGTAGTTGGTGGAGTTACTACAGTTTCAAAGATAAGTATCATTATCTGTTTAATTTCAATTAAAATGCATGTATGTGATGCTTGTAATATTATAATGTATTACGTTGCAATGATATTTATTGTTAATTATGTTTAATTCTGTATGATGCCAATAACTCTATGTTAAATGAGTTAATTTTATTTAATATGCATGTTATATATAAATTTATGGGAATGTTCAGCGTAGTAGTGTTTCCCGGCAGTGGGGTTGATGGTCGGGGACGTTACAAATTGGTATCATAGCTTTAAAGGCTAAGTTAAGGTTGTGTTGGTAATGTTGCCCAACCTGTTGGTGGCTGGGGACATTACAAAATGTAAAGGAAAATACCATTTTTTGGTTTCTTGATACAACTTCAAAAGCCTTCTCTCATTCATTTGTGCATATTATATAATTGAAAGAATAATTCTACCTTTATGCACACTTAAAAAACATTAATATTTATTAACTTCTAAAATTTACGCCTTGAGCAAATATGTTCTATTAGTGCTTCCAATGATGATATATGGTACTCCCTCTCCACAATGTAGACTATCATGTTGGTCCATAAAGAAGAAACTTTGATGACATGTAATGGAAAATCCTTTAAGCATGGAAAAGATAGGTATTGACCTTTACCATTATTGTTTGAGATGATATATGTGATGAATTCAAGGGTAGTAAAGATGCTAAAAACTAGTGAAACTTTTAACCCGGACAAATTTTTCCCATGGGCTAATTTTCCATGATTTTTTCCAAAAACAATTCTCCAATTTCCATTTTTTTTAAATGATTCACCCAAATTCTATAGAATAAAAATATTTTGCCTTAAAAATCGCCAAAAAATTATATAAACTATATAAAATCCTTAGAAATTTGAATATTTTTATGAAAATATTTCCAATGATTTTATAGTCTGCATATTAAGGACTAGTAATATTTTCCAATGTTTCTACATTTTAAGATAAACTCTCATCCTTAAAATGATCCTTCCTAGAAACATAAACAAAAAAATTAATTGTTTCCCTAACATTATGCCAAGATATTCCCTCACGTAGTATCTATTTATGTTGTCCCTATAATTTCTTATAGGGATAAGTTGTGGTTGTATTATCTTACCATTATAATTTTCAAAAAATAGTGATACATTATTTATATAGAAAACAAACAATTGGTAACAACTTGTAAGTATCATTAAATACACACATATTACAAAATCAAAATTCTAAACACAACTTATTATAGAGACCATACTAAATACTCTCACAGAAAAAATATACACTTAGGATATTATTCTACCAAATACAACACATTCAATGTTTCTATATAAGATGAATGGCATAGTTTCAACATGGAAAAATAATAGATATGGGATTCTTGACTCCACCATTGTTAATATCATTAAACTATTTTCATAATGTTAATAACAATGACTCTGTTAGGTAGCTAGAGAGGTAGTGGGGGGGCCAGAGGGCCCATAGTGATAATAGTGAAGAATATTGTAAATGTATCAAGTATTGCTTGAAGGAATGTTATCCTTCCTTAAGGATTAATATATGGTGTTACCCTGCCTTAAGGGTTTTCTATATTCTTGTGTTCATGTTATGGTGAATAGTTTATGGTTTAATCTTGGTCTCATTGAAGTATATTTGCAGATATGATATAGGTATTCAAGAGACTCACACATCGCATGTGGCATGAATGCTTTCTTCATATTAAAAAAGAAACGATACATTTAACCATTATTAACAAAGAGTGACTACTTAAAAACATGAGAGAAAAACTAGCCCTATACTAACTATAGTATTCATTTCACATGGTAATAATTAATTATTGAAATAAAAAAATATGTATGAAAAAAAACATATACATGATATTTGAATGATAAATGAAATGTAAAATTCTTCAAAAGATACATCATAAAAAAAAAAAAATGATGCATGAATCATCAAATTGAATGGAGCGATATTTTATAAAAAAAAACCTACAAAATAAGTACAAATTCTTGATTCAAAATAGACATAACTGTTGACTTTCATTTGTCTTCATAAAAAAACATCAATGAAAAACAAAGATGGACATTACAAAGATACCTAAGACAACATGGAGCTAAGCACAGTTTTTTTATTCAAAACATACATGAATACTCACGCTCCGTTGTCTTCATAGAAAACATCAATAAAAACAAAGCAAATAGACATTATGAAGAAGCCTAAAACAACATGGAGCTAATATTGTGAGTTGTGGTGTATAGTAACCAAAAAGTGCACAAAGACATGTATGAAGTTGTTTATTAAATAAACATATATACTTAATTTTTTTTTTATCTTAGTTTAAATTGGAATAAATATTTGAGAAAAACTAAAAGGTGAGAAATGATACTTAGTCTCAGTAATAACGGACAATACCAATGACTTATTTTCAAAAGTCATTTTGTCTTACAATCAATGTAGTCTATAAAAATAGTCAAATAGGCAATAAGCAATATATATAAAATTATCTTAGTTTAAATTGGAATAAATATTTGAGAAAAATTAAAAGGTGAGGAATGATACTTAGTCCGAGTAATAAAGGACACAAACAATGACTTCTTTTCTAAAGTCATTTTGTCTTACTATCAATGTAGTCTATAAAAATAGTCAATAAGGAATACTTGTATTAAAGAGCATATTAAATGTAAAATAATAAAATTGGTTCATATAAACACTTAGTGTAAAACAAAATAGTATAAAATAAAATAGCTTCCATTCATAGTTCGAGGTTTAAATAGAAGGAAGAACAATTACATAGTGGGAATGTCATAATAGTGGTGAGATAATTGGATGAGAGAGTATCCCTTGGAAGCTTGGATCAAAGACTCTCCCTAAAATCCACAACATGGGAGAAAGATAACGCAGACTTATTTTTAATGGGACTTCAAAAGGTGACCCACTAAAGGTAGGAGGTGGATGCTTGATCAACGCAATGGAGAGAAGTTGGTCTTATAAAGTTAGTCTAAGCATAAACATATAATTATGTAGATGTAGAACAATAAATTATAAGTCGAGGGAAAGTAAAAGTTATGGATCGATAGTACATATTGTTTATGTGCCATGGCTTTTGAGTGGTTAATAAAATTATAAAACTTTTATTTGGGGAGAAGAAGATTTTTGATGGTTAAGGTTTTTGTGGTGGGAGTTTTGTTCAGAATTAATTGGAAGAATCATAGTATTGTTTATTATTTGTGGATGTTTTGGATCCACAACAACATTCATTTTCAGGATACAATAACTTAAGGGAAAATGTAAAAGAGGAACCTTAATTAATACTCCTTGGTTGAGTGCAAAAAACCTAGAAAGTCCACTCACTAAAAATCTTAGGGTTCACTACAGAATTTTTACATTAAAAAGTTAAAAACAAGTTGATTTTAATTTTATAATTTAATTAGTATCAATATTATAATAATGTTATAAGTTAAGGTTTGATTTTAATTACATTAGAAGTAATATTAATATTATTATTAGTGTCCCCGGATGGGGTGACACCTAGCCTAGACGCCACAGGTGGACTCGCACTAGCCCACAGCATAAATGCCATCAACCGCTCCTCACGCGCCAGCCTTTATCATGAAGGACGGTCATAGATGCAGAGACAAAACGGAGAGCTTTCTCACTTGCGCGAGCATTTATGAGCGCAGTGGCTCCGGGATGCCAAAAATTAAAGGCGGAGGGATGGCTTCGGTTATTGTTTATTTGGTCTCGCCCTCGGCTCCGAGATCTCTCTGGATTATCTGGAGCAGCTCAATTTCATGTTCGTTTAGTTTCTGCAGCGACGCTCCAGCGCAGCTCTCCATTCTGCTTCTCACCCGGTGGTTTGGGAGTGGTCAAGCTCTTCCGATGTCTTTCTCTCCGACCGCCCTACTACAGGATACGATTAATCAGCAATTGACATTGCCCTGCTCCTTTCTCATGGAAAGGAAGCGAGGAACCCCCCGCAGGGGCGCAGCTTGGGCGGCCCAAAAGGAACAAAGGCGCCGCAAGGATCAATTGGAGCGGGCCTTAGCTCTAGCGACGTCCATTCTAAGACAGAGAGCCAGAGCGGAGCAAATTAAGC
>ML805949.1:248185-269016 GCA_009831015.1 Picea engelmannii | reverse complement strand
TCTGTCCTGGTTTCCTCCGGGCAGGACAGATGCTACTCTGTTTTTAAGACTGTCATACGACTGCTTCTTGCCCGTTATATATGCTGGTTTCCGTTAAATCGGCAGCATTTTGGGTGGTTTCAGACACTCGTTGTCCATACTCTGTAAGAATTCTGATTTTCTAATATAGCAGGGTCTACTTTTTATTTAAAAAAAAAAATATTATTATTAGTGTTATAGTTTGGTTTAATTTATAATTTAATAAATAGTAATAAATATTTTATTTATTTTTATTTTAAATGTTGTATAAGTAATTTAATTCATTATGCTATCTTAAATAATTTTTTTTGAAAATGGAAAACCATTTTATTAATGGAGTTTTTATTATAAATATTGGAGAGTAGATACTTATTTACACATGTTAAAGAGTATGTTATTAATTGAATGAAATAGAGTATATATAAATACAACAAGTTTTGTCTTAAGATAGACAAATGATCTTGATAACACAATCATTGAGTTGAGTGAATATCTCAACTTCACACCATTTTAAGAAGCATCTAGTTGGACAAAATCTCTCACATTTAACTAGTTCCAACAACCTCATACAAACTACTCTCTACTTAGATAGCAACTCTACCTAATATTAATCAATAATCATTACAACCACATAAATTATCACACCTAAGACTAGTAGGAATAACATATTCCAATTTTTTTTTTAAAAACATCCAACACATTATTTTCCTTGAACTTTATTACCTTTACATGTTTTATTATACATTATCATCCAGATCCTACCAAAGCTTAAACTTATGTAAGTAAAAAAGAATGAAATATTAAGTTGAATATATAAGTTATAAATGAATTAACTTTAAAACTATAATTATAAAATATCATTATTAAGAAGATATGGTCATATAGTAATAGTAAAATAAAAGATCAAATTAATAAAAAAAATTATTAAGAAGAAATTATTTATAAAAAAAATGATATTAGTATTAAGAAGAGGGAGTTTTTTTTTTTTTAAATTATGTTAATTAATGGAAGAGATAAAATTCTTTAAAATAAACAAAAATACCAAAGAAATTCTTTAAAATAAAAAAAATATGGTATTGGTGTTTTTTTTTTTTAATTATGTTAATTAAGGGAAGAGATATGGAATGTATTAGAGAAGACTTTGTTAAAATCAATAATAATAAAAAAGGAATTGTCTAAATCAATTATAATAAAAATAAAATGTTATATTAATAATAGGAAAATATATATTATTAAGAAGGATGGATTAAGTCAATTAAGACATTTTAAGAGAAAGTGTTTTCCATTTTCCATCATTTTAGTGTTATAAATATGACAAATTCTATTTTACTATGGAGTTCTTGAGAAAAATGTTAATTTTTCATTAATATTTTATATTATTTTATTTTATATAATATTATAGTTGGAATCATAATTATTTTATATTTTCCATTTATTAATATAATAATAAATGATTGAATAATGATAAGAATTGAGTACAATAAAGACAAGACAAGAAATGGTGGAAAAATCCTTAATACATTCTTATGCACATTGTATTGATCTAATGAAATGAATTTATACTACATAGATGGACCAGATCTAGATCTCACTAATAACTCATCAGTGGTTTACAACTCATATCAATGTGGTCTTGAAATTTGCGATTTTATAGGGACTCGGTCTAACATTCTCCCCCTCGATCACAAGTTTGGATAATTGTACCAAAAACAATAATTGGTATCATCTTCAATATAAAACTATTAAATTGATTTTTAATGAAGATATGCATGAAAATTTGTCAATATATGAATGTGGAAGTGAACAGGTGTCATGCCTGAACATTCCCATTCTTTTGATTTGAGGAGACAAGTTGTTGTTGGAATTCCCAAATGTTTATTGATTTTTAAGACTGACAGGACTTCAAATCTTGAAGCCTTACTATCATCATTGATGTTTGATATTCCCCCCTATCAGGTGCAAGGAGATAAGTTTTTTTGTTGATAGGATCCAAGCTTGAGCTTTGATTTCTTTTTTTCTTCAATGATTCATGGTTGAAAGGATCCAAGCTTGAGCTTTGATTTCTTTTTTTCTTCAATGATTCATGGTTGAAAGGATCCAAGCTTAAACTTTGGATTCTTCATGTGATGGTTTTGGATGACCACTAACCAATTTGATTTGAACAATGTGGTGGTTTAGGATTACCACTAACCGTCTTCACTCCCCCTCCCAAAGGTTTGAGAGAGTATCATTTTCATCAATGTTCTCCCCCCCTTGAGGTGTGGAGAGTATCATCTTTGATTCATGTTTTAATTTCAAAGAACATATAGAATTGGATCTGGAACATCACCAAAATCATCTGGAATATTTATTTGAAATCTTTTTTCTTGTTGTCATTACACCATAATGTTGTGTCTTTACCTCCATGTTGACAAGACATTAGGAATGATGCAACTTCTTTACTTGTTGATTCCATTTCCATGAAGTTATCCATCAAAGATGCATTATTTTCTTAACCTTCTCCATTTGACACTTTTCTAAAAGTTGATTTGTCTTCCCACAATGAAGAAAATGATGGAAATCAAAACATTGTGTCTCCAAGTGACCAACCCTATGACAATGTTGGCACTTATTACCATGATTCTTCACTTCTTCAAGAAATCATGCACTCACAAACTGAACTAGTTTCGAGTAATCTGGGATATGAAAACTATTGTTTTTTTCCATATCCTAAGTCATTTTGATCTTTGTTGAATGATAATTCTTGCCAATGTCTGACAAACATCTTAGAAAGATCATTTTGTTGTTCTTTTTCTTGTTCATATTTGTTGTTATTGTCATTTTATGCTTCTGATTCATCTTTGATAAATATTTCCTCTGTCAATTTCATGTAAGATTTAATATATATTGTGTCTTGTGCATTAGCTATCAAGTCTTGTGTATCACAACTAGCATCAACCATCTGTATTATGTCTTGTGTGTCAAAAAAATTGCATCAACTTTTTTCATGATCTCATTTGTATAACATGTTGCATCAAACGTTTTCATCGACTCATTTGTATTACATGTTGCTTCAACCTTTTGGATAAGCTCCTTTGTATCACATATTTCATCAATCTTCTCTATTAGATTATTTGTGTCACAACTTGCATCAACCTTTTGATTTGTTGCAGATGTTGCATCAATCATGTCATCAATTTGAGTTTTCTTTTCTCTTAATTTTATCTGAATTGCTTCAATCAATTGATCCTTCATTTATATTTCATCTCGAAGATCATTTGCTGACTCTATTGTATAAACCATGTGATCAATTATTTTTTTATTTTGATTTAATGTCCACTCAATATTTTTAACTCGATTTTGCAATTTATGGTTGTCCTCTTGAAATTCCTCGATTTCTTGAGAGGTGTTTTGTAAATGCTTGAACCTCCTTTTCTTATTTCTTATTTCTTATTATTATCATGCTTACTTGCACTTGCTTGTTTGCACTTGTTTCTTTTCTTGCACTATATCTTGATTTGATATTATACTTAGGGTGTTTGGTACTACAGATCATGCACCCTAAAGTGTGATTATAATGATTTCATATTGACCTCTTCGGGTCTTCTTTTGATAATTCAATAACTTAGATCAAAAGATTTATCTTTCTTCAAAATTTTACAATTTAAGATGACAATTTTTAAGAAGAGTTAAATACATTTAATGTTTACAATACCCAATGTACTTCATAAACTTGTATGCTTGATTATGGATTATGTTTACCAAAATAAAGTTAGACATCAATAAAACCAAACATAAAACAACATAAAAATCTAATAAAATATGCACAATAACCCACCAGCACAAGAATATCCTTAAGCCCCCCTGATAGGATTGGGGGGTATAGCAAGAAGGTGCGTTAGGTCAGCATCTCTTTCGGTAGGTAAACATATCTCAGGTTGGGGGAGTGTATGTATCTATAGGTTAGGCAACCATATCTACTAAATCTACTGAGTGAAGGTTTTTTTGCTTCTAGTGGATTATTACTTCGGTAAGGGGTTATAACTTCATTAGGGTGGTTGATTCGGTTGGGCGATTTCTTCGTAAATTCAGGAGATCAGGACCTTTCAAAAGAGAGGAAATTTCCAGTACCTTTCTTAGGCATGTCTGGTTCCAGCATGTTTGGCCAGGTGGTTATCCTTACTTATCTGTCTAAGCTAAGGTGGACACCCCCCAACAGATAGACCTTGTAAAGCAAAGTAAAACTTTATTATGAATGTCCTCACTGCTTTGTCCATAATGTGGCAAAATACAATTTGAAACCTTCTACCAGCTTTGTCCTTCACAATCTTTTTGACAAAGAATATGTTTGGTACACGATCTTTTCACAAAGACTTCTATGTTTGGGCCAAAAATCAAAAGATATGTTTGGTATACGATCTTTTCTTTACAAAGACTTCTATCTTTTTTTTACAAAGACTTCTATGTTTGGAAAAAAATACTAAAAAACAATATTCATTAGGATTAACCAACCCATGCCCATTGTGCAATATTTCCCACGTTATCAATATCCCAGCACAATTCACTACTAAAATTTGCAAATGAATAACAGAATGGTCAAAATATATCAATACAATTCATTACTAAAATTTGCAAACGAATCACATAATGGTCAAAAATATATCAGAGAACTTTGCCAGTTTCCATATCACTGCATGCACATGCGGATCACTTTTACCACAATTGCTTTTCCACTATTAAACAATCAACCTTTTTCACAAATAATATAAGAGCGGGTGATATTGGATGATCTCTGAATTCACACCAATCATCACAATAGTGATGGGACAATCCCAACCACCAATAGGGATGTGATCTCTGACTTTGGAGGAATGGGAGAGAGTTTCCACGCTACTACAGATTGTATCCTTAGTCAGGCAATTTGCACATTAAAGAGATCGTGTCCTTGCTCTAGGACTTACAGTCTAACAAATAATATATATATATATATATATATATATATATATACCTTGCTCTGATAGGATTTATAGTCTAACAAATTATATTATATGTTGTATAATGTATAGTGTAATAATTATTATTTTATAAATTTTTATATATTATATATTGAAATATAATATAATATTATTTATATAGTTGTTATTTTGAAAAATGTTATTAAGTTTATTTTTATTAATAAGTTTTTAATTTACATTTATAATTAATGATTAATTGTTTTGGAGTTTTCCATATACATCTGAATAGATAACAAATTGGATGTCATTATAGTGAGGGTGAGATAATGAGTATACATAATGAATGTGATGTCAATTGTAATATTGACAAAGATTGAAAATAATTAATACTTTTTTTTTAAGTAAGAAGAGAAGTATATATTAAAAAAAAACTTGCCAGAGGAAAAAAAAAAGGGATAACCTAGTTACAGTCATAGTTTAATTATGCTGATGAGCTGCCCCAACAAAGGGGAAACTAGCCCATTCAACTACTTAGTCATCAAGAGTTTGATAAACCTACTTAGCATTAAAGTCTAAGACTATATGATCAGCAACAGAAATTGATACGTAACCTAGATGCTTGACACGTAACTTGGCCAGGTGCCTTGGAGATCCTCGGGCCAAGGTTCCTCTTCGATGATCACTGTTCCATCCCCCCATTTCACTTCGACCTTCGCTATTGTGTCTATGCTCGGGTTGCTCCTCACGATGTCCTACGTCTGAGGCTCAGCCACGGTCTCGCTATCCTTTCTTTTCTGCCCGAGCTCTTCTCCAAATTGCATCATAACATCTTCGCTCTGGGAGGTTGCGTCGGGTTCCTTCCTCTCATCCACTCTGACGCCTCCAATGTCATCAGTTGGTTCATGCATGGAGGTCGTTCCTCCCGCGTCTGTAGGGATAGCCGCCTGCAGAGAGGACAGGAGCTGGAGGAACAACTCAATCTTCTCATTGTTTAGCTCTAAGCGGAACTGTAAGTCCTCCACCCCTTGGCGAAGTTCGAAGACTAAGCCATGGAGGATGGACAACTTATCTTTGAGTTTCTCGTCGTGGATTGTGTCCACAGAGGGGTGATCCATATGAGGATGGTCGCGCGAGGGGGGCGGGTTCTGGGCAGCAGAGGTACCAGGAGGAGCTGGGGGATTAGGGTGGGATAGTGCAGCCATCGACAAAGAGTGAATGATGCGCAGGGCCGAGCCGAGAAACTGAGGAACGAGCGCGAGGTGATGGGTGGATGCTCTCGAGGGAGGTTGCGCAGAGGGGGGAGTCGTAGGCCGACGAGGCCTCTAGGGAGAGCCCCGTCGAGGCCTCCCTCTCAGCCTTGGCTTATGATTCGGCATGGAAGGACTGATGCGGCATGCGAAGGTCCAGAGGTAAAGGGGAGTATCCGGGGGGCTGCCTGCTCTAGCCCACGACGACCATAGCCTCGGGTGGGAGAGCGCCTTCTGCCACCAACTCAAACAGTGAACCATATAATGAGCCATAACCAGGAGCATCTCCATAACAATTGTGACGGAGGGGAGAGGCGTTAATTCCCGCTCGATTGACATGAGGGGTGTTAATGTCACAGGAGGGTGGCGAGTGGGGTCACGAGCCCATCACATTTCTCCGTGCCCCGCTGGCAATCTCCGCTCTCCTCCGCTTGCCCCGTGTCCTCCAATAACACCCCATCCGGGGAGAAAATAATTAATACTTATGGATTCAAGGGAGGATTATTTAGGAAGCTTTTATTAACTAACACTTAAAATGGTGAATATGCCTAAATTTTGATTTGATTATATGGACATGAGTTGTGTCATGAATTTAATATGGTGGAAAAATGCATCATATCAAAGAATACATTAAATTCAATGAAAATAGAAATGATTTTAGTATTTAAATGGTAAAGGAAAGTGGAGGGCATTCCGAATCCAAACACTTTTGAAAATGTAACCTTCTTTTGAAATTTAAAAATATTAATTATCCTTTATAAATAATAAGAAAATTAAAATATTTAATTTTTTTTGAAATGGGATTTTTAAATTATTCTTTTACAATTAATTTTAACTTTTGAAAAAAAGTGACAAAAATGTTCAATTTTGATCATTGTTCCTATCATGTCAATATAAACATTACTTCTATATCATAAATGAAGTAAATGTTATGATTTAACTTTGTAAATGTTATTTTGAAAAATACAATTAAAAAACAGAATACAAATTCATTGAAGATAGTACAAATCAAATAAATATTATATTTAAAGTTACTGAAATTTCATAATAATTTTTTGAAAACTGAAAAAAAATAAGACTGTCATTAAAACTTTTAATTTCATGTCACAAAATCAGTTATAATACATCTTTTAAAAAATAAAAAAATAATTTATTTTTCATATATATACATCATTGAAAAAAAAAAATGATTTACATATCACAAATCAAGTTATAATACTTTTTTTAAATGCATTTTGATTTTCTTATGGATTTTTTTTAAATACATTTCATATCATAAATCAAATGATAATACATCTTTTAAAAATGTAACAGAAAAGTAAAATGCATATTCTTGTAAAATGCAAATTCTCTTTAAGTATAGACAATCATTGAAATTTTTACTTTTATATGGCAGATCAAGTCAATGTTATGATTTAATCAAGTAAATATTATGAAACATCTTTGAAAAATGCATAATAAATTTAAACATATTTAAGAATATTTAAGAATATTAATTAAAACCATAAATATAAATAACAATCTCATTGTTATTTATCATCTAATTATAGACAATCATTGAAATTTTTACTTTTATATGGCAGATCAAGTCAATGTTATGATTTAATCAAGTAAATATTATGATACATCTTTGAAAAATGCATAATAAATTTAAAAGTATTTAATTATATTTAATAATATTAATTAAAACCATAAATATAAATAACAATCTCATTGTTGATGTTGGTTTTGAAGGTTATAACTGTAAAAAATGTTATAGGATTTTCAATTAGTATATATTTTAATCTTTTTATTAATTAGTATATATTTTAATTATTTCATTGTTGATGTTGGTTTTGAATGTTATAACTGTAAAAGATGTTATAAGACGTTCAATTAGTATATATTTGAATCTTTTATTATTTTATTAATTAGTATATATTTTAATTATTTTTATTAATAGTAAAAAATATAAATTTTTAAATAAATAATAATAATTATTTAAATTGATTAAATAAAGGATAAAATATAATTTTAACGCAAAAATTAACTATTTTATAAATTTTACTGGAAAAGCCCTCCGGTGATATCGGTTTAGTATAGATGGATTCCAATCTTCTGTAGAGAGAACGAAAAAGGAGGGAATGTTCATGGGGAATAAACAAAGAACTGAGGAGAACGAAAGAGCTATTGATGAGGTTGAAAAAGCTTGGGCTTGCTATAGAAGATCCCAACAATGAGGCGGTTTACTTCGAACAACACAGAGCAATTGATTTCTAGCCAATCTTATATACTAGCACAGTCACATAATTGCGGTTGATCAATGTCGAAAGGTTGATAAGATTAAAAGAATCTTTAAAAGAATATATTAAATTTTATTATTGATTAACAAATAAACAGTTGTGTTTCATTTATCTGTGTTAATATTTTAATTTCTGTTAATCAGTGAGCTATCAAAGTAATTTTTAAATATGATTAAGTAAATGTAAAAAAGTAAATACATAAACGGATGTTTTTATAACTAAGCCGAAAGGCGTATACCTATTGACAATGGGCAGAATTAATCACCTTTTAATCATAAATTTCGATCTTAGGGTTGGCAATTGAAGATGCTGGCATATTCTTCGTCGTCCTCTCTAATCAAAGGATGAGATTTTCATAAATTAACTTCTGCTCATTTATAAAGACGTCGGTTTATGTGATTACTTTTTTACATTTACTAAATCAGATTAAAAAATCACTTGCTGACCACCAGATTGCCACGTTCAGTGATTAAGAGATAATCTATTAAGCTGGCCACAATTTACTAAATTATTGTTACTGGGCGGATACGTATAGCTGAGTGAGTGTTGGATACCAATTAAAAAGTTTTACCTGCAATCATTTTTTTTACCACTGCGGATGTTTATGGCCGCGAAAGCGTTTCCAATGCGGATGTTTATGGCCGCGTGGATGAATGCAGGCGGACAACGCACGTGAGATTGGCATGGTGAATGCAGGCGCGGATGTTTATGGCCGCGTGGATGAATGCAGGCGGACATCGCGCGAGATTGGCATGGTGAATGCAGGCGGACAGCGAGCGTGGAGAAGAAGCTTTGTCTATATCGTGTTATATGAAACACAATTCTGGATTGATTTAGGAAGACTCTCTCAATTATATCAATGCTATGGTCGATCACCTAATCAAAGAAATAAATTGGGAGTTAATGAGACCCGACGTAACTACACCTCAATTGTACAATAAGTTCTCACTTAATTTAGGTTTCCAATTTTAGTGAAGAAAAGATAATGTTATAACAAAAATTGGATTAGGGTTATTTTAATACTTTAGAGTTTATTAGAATTAGGGTTATATTGATTATTTGATTAATATATTATTAAATTATATTAAGAAAAACATTATATAATTAATTATTAATATTTGATTACAATATATGAAATGAAACTTTTTTATATAAAATAAATTTTGATTACATTTATTATATTTAAAAAATAAAATATTAATATATTATTATATTATATAAAAAACAATATCAATATTAATTATAATTATTAAAGGTTGTTTACTATTATATAGAGAAAATCACTTTCTTATATCAAGAAAAAATACATTATATTTATTATTTGATTAAGAAAGAAATTAATATTTGATTAAGATTATTATATAAAAAAACACATTATTATATCAAGAAAAAACATTATATTTATCACTTATTACAAAAAATGTTAATACATAACATCAAGAAAATATCACATATTTTATAAGAAAAAGACATCAAGAAAATATCACATATTATATAAGAGAAAGACATCGTGATTGCATTTATTGTATCAATAAAAAAACATATGATATAAACAAAAAAATAATAATATAAGAAACTTTCAATACATTTATTATATTAAGAAAAATATAATATCAATATTAATTATTTGATTAATAAAAATACAATATCAATATTATTTATTTGATTTCATTTATTATATCAAGAAAGACTTAACATTTTACATTTTAAACCAAATTTCTAATAAAAATATATTAAGCAATATATTAAGAAATACCACATTTTGTATTTTTGTTGAATTTGAGATATTTTATAAGTGTGGAAAGATTATAAATATCTTTTTGAAAGATTCCATTATATATATATAAAAAATTAGATAAAATTTTAGTTCATTATTAAATATAAAAAGAAAATAATACATATAAAGAAAAGACAATGACGTTACTATGTGTTGAACATAGTAACGTTGAAATCTACCAAACATAATAAATTCGCACTGTGACGAACACATAACATTGCAATGTGATGAGTGTTGCAATATGGCGAACATAGTAAGGTCACAATGTTGTGAACATAGTAAGATTGCAATCTACAAAACATAGTGATGTCGCAATCTGACGAAAATAGGCGTGTTGTCGCAATGTGGATAGTAGTGTCACAATGTGACACACATAAATACATGTCACAATGTGATGAACATAAATACATGTCGCAATGTGTCCCACATCACCCTATTATCACAATATGGAAAACATTTCCTCAAGTTGCAATGTGATGCACAGATCCTGACGTCACAATGTGACAAACACTTCTAAACTTCGTAATGTGTGGAGCATAGTAAAATTGAAATCTACCAAACATCGTAATGTCGCATTGTGATGAACATATATGGACGTCGCAATGTGACAAACATTTCCAAACATCGCAATGTGTCAAACAAATTAACTTTTCAATCTACCAAGCATATTAATGTCACAATGTGGATAGGCATGTCGTTGCATTGTATCGCACATCATATTATAGTCGTAATGTGATGATAATTTGTTGATGTTTCATTATGATGCACTTATTACAAAGTTGTAATGTGACAAAAAATTGAAATCTACCAAGCATATTAACGTCACAATGTGGATAGGCATGTCGTCGCATTGTTTCGCACATCATCTTATCGTTGCAATGTGATGAACATTTGTTGATGTTTCATTGTGACACACTTATTGCAAAGTTGTAATGTGACAAAAAATTCCAAATTTCGCAATGTGTTGAACATAATAACATTGAAATCTACCAAACATAGTAAAGTCACACTGTGATGAACACATAACATTGCAATGTGATGAAAATATAGTGTTGAAATATGCAGAACATAGTAAGGTCATAATGTTATGAACATAGTAACATTGCAATCTACAAAACATAGTGACGTCACAATGTGACAAACATGTCCAAATGTTGCGATGTGACAAACATTTCCAAATGTTGCAATGTGACGTCGCAATGTGACAAACATTTCCAAATGTTGCAATGTGTCAAACATATATGGATGTGGATATGCATGTCGTCGCATTGTGTCGCACATCATCTTATCGTCTCAATGTGATGAATATTTGTCGATGCTCCATTGTGACGCACTTATTGCAAAGTCACAATGCCACAAAAAATTCCAAATTTCCCAATGTCTTGAACATAGTAACATTGAAATCTACCAAACATAATAAAGTCACATTGTGAAAAACACATAACATTGCAATGTGATGAAAATATAGTGTTTCAATATGATGAACATAGTGATGTCACAATGTTATGAACACAGTAACATTGTAATCTATGAATCATAGTGACGTCACAATTTGATGAAAATAGGCATGTCCTCGCAATGTGGATAGTAGAGTGACAATGTGACAAACATAAATACATGTCACAATGTGACAAACATAAATACATGTTGCAATGTGTCCCACATAACCCTGTTGTTGCAATATGGCAAACATTTCCTCATGTTTCAATGTGACACACATATCCTAACGTCACAATGTGACAAACACTTCCAAGCATCGCAATGTGTCCCACATCACCCTGTCGTCACAATATGGAAAAAATTTCCTCAAGTTGCAATGTGATGCACAGATCCTGACGTCGCAATGTGAAAAACACTTCTAAACATCGTAATGTGTGGATCATAGTAAAATTGAAATCTACCAAACATCATAATGTTGCATTGTGACGAACATATATGGACGTCGCAATGTGACAAACATTTCCAAACATCGCAATGTGTCAAACAAATTAACTTTTGAAATCTACCAAGCATGTCGTCGCAATGTGGATAGTAGCGTGACAATGTGACAAACATAAATACATGTCACAATGTGACGAACATAAATACATGTTGCAATGTGTCCCACATAACCCTGTTGTTGCAATATGTCAAACATTTCCTCATGTTGCAATGTGACACACATATCCTAACGTCACAATGTGACAAACACTTCCAAGCATCGCAATGTGTCCCACATCACCCTGTCATCACAATATGGAAAACATTTCCTCAAGTTGCAATGTGATGCACAGATCCCGACGTCGCAATGTGACAAACACTTCTAAACATCGTAATGTGTGGAGCATAGTAAAATTGAAATCTACCAAACATCATAATGTCRCATTGTGACGAACATATATGGACGTCACAATGTGACAAACATTTCCAAACATCGCAATGTGTCAAACAAATTAACTTTTGAAATCTACCAAGCATATTAACGTCACAATGTGGATAGGGATGTCATTGCATTATGTCGCACATAATCTTATCGTCGCAATGTGATGATCATTTGTTGATGTTTCATTATGATGCACTTATTGCAAAGTCGTAATGTGACAAAAAATTGAAATCTACCAAGCATATTAACGTCACAATGTGGATAGGCATGTCGTCGCATTGTGTCGCACATCATCTTATCATTGCAATGTGATGAACATTTGTTGATGTTTCATTGTGACACACTTATTGCAAAGTCGTAATGTGACAAAAAATTCCAAATTTTGCAATCTGTTGAACATAATAACATTGAAATCTACCAAACATAGTAAAGTCACACTGTGACGAACACATAACATTGCAATGTGATGAAAATATAGTGTTGAAAAATGGCGAACATAGTAAGGTCATATTGTTATGAACATAGTAACATTGCAACACAACTAAAACTAATAATGCAACACACCTAAAAGTAAGATGCATCCCCGAATCCCCGGATGGGGTGCCACGCACTCAAACGAGGACACGCGGGAGGCTGCCAGGACGCCAATTAATGGCATCAACTGGCGCAATCCCACCATTGATCAATTGAACTATGGCTTGCATCAGACACCTTAAAGTGACGAGCCCTCTCGCGTGCGAGAGAGGTACCAGGCGACAGAGCACTATCGACCTAGTGTTAATGGCGATCGCGAGCAAAGATTTATGGGATTTTATAATGATAAGAGACAGGGGAGAGACATATTGGTCCTATGCAGAGCTCATTCTGTTTGAGCAGTTTCTCTGAACTCAGGCTAGGATAGAAAAGGAAGAAGCCGACCTGCCATTCTGGCCTCCCCCCATACCCAGTCTTCCAGGGATTTCCTCCATGCCCAGGCTGAGAGGCAAGTCGCACCGGGGGGCAGCCTGGTACAGGGCTGAATCCTGGCGAAAACGCATACGACAATTTGAAAAAGCTCTCACACTAGCGTCCATTCGACGGAAGAGAAGTCCCTGGTTGCCTCCCATGGCAATTGTGGAAGAAATAAGTCTCGAGGAGGCAATGCAACATCACCCTCCTATTGTACACTCAGAAGAGCACAGGACACAGCCCGAAGCACACCTGGGGAAACACAGTGTCGCAGATAAGGACCTCTACCCACCTTGCATCGTCGAAGAGGAAGAAACACCGCCTCGACCACCGGGAGACTCCAACGCAGGCACAGCAAAGAACTTTGGCACGAGGACCTCCGACGACAGGGGACGAATGGACCAGGCCACCTTCTCAGAACTCTGGCACCTACCACTCGTCTTTGAGATTCGTAGCATGCTAGACGACCTGGCCTTTCGTCTAGATAGGATGGATCAAAGAATAGACATGCTCTTTGCAACACTCTCGAAGAATGCTCCGAAGAAGAAATGCCCGACATGCGCACAGGAGTAATCGATTCCAGCAGGTTGGCGTCGGACGCGTTACAAGCGAGCGTGCTAGAGCAAACCGTTCAGCAGGTGCTCTGGTTAGAAGGTTTTTATGTTATTCTGGTTTAGTTAGTCTGTTGCAGTTTCCTTTCAGTTAGACATGATCACTCTTTTGAAACTTGATGGCACTACCGCCCTGGTTTCCCTTGGGCAGGACGTGCAATTATATTTTTTGATAACTGTATTGCACATGCACAAGAAACCCAGCTGTCCTGGTTTCCTATTCAGGCAAGACAGCTGGCGTTACCACCCGTCACTGTATACTCTAGCTTTTTGATAATATAGCAGGTTCCACCGGTTTATTTAAAAAAAAAAAAAAGATGCATCCCCGAATAAAAGGATTTTAACGACACCACAATGTCGAACTTTTCCCACTTTCCCATTGTCATCATCATTTCCCAATGTCTCCATCTGATGCTTTTTGTTCAACGTCTCATTTAGACGAATATTTCCCAACGTCACAAATTAGTAAAAAACAATTTCAAATACATAATTTCCATATTATAACATGAACCTTTCATACACATATAAAACTTAAAACTTTACATAATATTTTTAAAACTCTAACCACTATTTAAATAAATATAAAACTTCAAACAACTTTTATACACTATTTCATTATCAATGCAAATAACTTAATATATCATTAAAAAAATATTAAAAGATGAGTGCTGGATTCATCAATCACATCTGCATTAAAACCTACATAATATTATTAAAACCCTAACCGAGACATAACCAAATACATGCTATAAAAGTTGTACTATGCAAAATTACCAGAAAACACAATGTTAGATTATTTCTTACATTGAATGTGATTATTTTTTAGCTTAACAATTTTTTTAATTTCTTTAAAATATTTAATTATATATTAATAATAATTAAAAATAATATTTTTTATTTGTTATCACTTAAATGAATATTAAGTTAATCACTTAAAATATAATAAGAACTTATATATCATTATAAGTGTTTTTACATCAATATCCAATAAATAATAATATGTAGATAATCATCACATTAAAGTAACAACACATTAAAAAATACAATAAACATATGATATCATTATTTGTTAATATAGGAACATTACCTAACCATAGATGACATTGTTAAATGTGTTTAACATCAATATATCGTAATTAAACAAACGATATTATAAACGATGTTATTATGTTATAATTTAATATTATTAATTATTAATATATTATTATTAATATATTATTATTAATAATTATTAATAATGTATGTTTATTATTATTATTTATTATAAATATTGTATTACTTTATTTGTATTAATAAAGTATTATTAATATTATAATTAAGGTTTTCTTATTAATTTATAATATTAAAAATATTTTATTACTAGATTTAAACGCGAAGTTAAGGTTGTGTAGGTAGCGTTGCCCGACAGTGGGGTTGATGGCCGAGGACATTACAAAATGGTATCATATATTTAAAGGATAATTTAAGGTTGTGTTGGTTACATTGCTTGGCTTGTTGGTGGTTGGGGATGTTACAAATTGGTATCAGAGCTTTAAAGGCGAAGTTAAGGTTGTGTAGGTGGCATTGCTAGGTCTGTTGGTGGCCGGGGATGTTACAAAATGGTATCAGAGCTTTAAAGGCTAAGTTAAGGTTGTGTTGGTAATGTTTCCCAGCATGTTGGTGGCTAGGGACGTTACAAATACCTTGGCCTAGACAAGTGGATATTGTTGGAAGGTTTATAGTTGGGAGTAAGCTTGTCATTGATGACAAGAACAACGATGGCAAAGATCAGTGATGACAAAGATCAGCGATGGAAAGATCAGAGTAAGAGGAACAAAGTAAGCTCGGGAGGAGAAGTAGCATTTATGATCGTTGGATCCCATTTGAAATTCCCGATGACCGTCATATCAAGTGTTGATCAGGAATGTTGATCCGAGACTCCATTTCAGAGTTTCAGGACTCGCGACTTTGAGAGGAAAGAAATATGACCATTGAAATCGCGATATGCGAAATCACGATTTAATTGCAACCGTAGATTCATCGAGATCGTGGACCGTTGATTTAAGCTTCATTTCGGAGTTTCTCTTATCGCAACTTGGAGTGAAAAGGACCTCTATCGAAGAAATCGCGAGATGCGAATTCATGATGAGATCTAGACCGTAGACTCATCGAAATCATGGAACATTGATATAAGCTCCATCTCGGAGCTTCGCGTATCGCAACTTGGAGTGACAAGAACCCACATCTAAGGAACCGCGAGATGCAAGATCACAAAAATATCTGGACCATTGATTCATCGAGATTGTGGACCATCGATCAGGGTCGATGAAGACCATAAGTTTGCAGCACCTTATAGCGCAGCCTATGGTCACCGCCTGTGGTCACATAGAGGAGGGAGCTAGAGCATCCAAGCTCCTTTTCAGAGCTCACAACATGAAGAGTCAAGATGCCTCATCGCAGAATCTCCAAATTGCGAAAGTGTGAAATGCATAAATCACAACTAATCCAACGGTGCAGATGAAACTAAAGGAGATCGGAGGGCTACTGTTGCACGTCACAGTGTAACTTCTAGATCCACTGATGGTTTCTACCATAGGACTCGAAGACACTTTGGGGTGATTGACAAAGGAGATGAAGAGGCTATGGGAATCTTCAAGAGGGATGAAGATGCTCATGGAGGAAATTGACCGTTGAATGAGCATTGAAGCTTGTAACTGGAACATAGAAGGTGAGCTCGACTGTCAAAGAGAAGATGAAGAGTCTCAACTTCCAGAGAGGTTGAGGAATCTCAGCATAACATACAATGATGTTGAACGAGTGGAAAAATGGCCAGAGAAGATGAAGAATCACGATGATGATCAGACAGAGCACTCGAGTTGTGGAGGATATCGACACGGTGTGAGTATGCAGAGGGATTGCATGCATTGCATGCACAAGGTGCACAAAATCTATAAATACACAGTACAGAGAAGAGATGGGGTTGTTGTTGTTGCGGGCAGTGCCGTGGATGTTGTTGAAGGTGATTCATGTATGAAGAAGGATCATAGTGTAGCAGCTAAAAAGAACAGAAGAAGAACTACGCAACGAATGGACATGGCGCACAGAGCATAAAAGCAGAAGAACAGAATGGGCAGCAGATGCATGCTGGAAGACATCGAGGAAGTATGAGTAGCAAAATCTGTAGAACAGTGATGAGACTGGTAAGCTGTTATTGAACACTATATCACTATAGTAGGTTTTAGTATTTCATATTAAAAAACCAAGGAGGTTGGGAGGTGCTAGGGAGGACTGGTGTCCTCAGAGGTTCAAGTAGGGGCTTGAACACAAGGAGTTGGTGCTTCCTTCTAGTTGGTGGTAGAAAAACCAGGGAGATGGTGCTTCCTTCTAGTGGGTGCTAGAGAAAAACAGAGAGTTGGTGCTCCCAGCAAGTTGCAGCTTGCAAAACAGAGGTTGTAGCCTCACAATGAGTTGGTTCTCAAATGTATGATAATGTAAAGAATGTAAATAATACTTATCATATAAAGAAGAAGAGGTTTTTACCCTGTATAAGTTTCCTTGGGAAATACATGTCTCTGTGTTTCTCATATATGTGACTGAAGCTGAATGTGCCATTGTTCATTTCCCTACATTATTGTTATCATCATTGAGTGCCTTGTAAATATTTTAAAAGAAGCATAATTGTTTAAGCACGGGAACAACTGATTCACCCCCCCTCTCAGTTGTTCAACAGTTGGTATCAGATCCAGCCCCTTTTATCTAAGGGTAGATCTTAGAGCTTAAACATGTCAAGCCATGAAGGAAATTCAACCAATAAGGCCCCTCTGTTCAATGGAATAAACTTTGCCTTCTGGAAAGTTAGAATGAGAACCTACATAATGTCATTAGGTGCAGATGTCTGGGATGTGGTAGATACCGGTTATGTAAAGCTAGTTGTGCTAGCTAATAAGGATGACAAACTAGAATTTAGCTTCAACGCTAAGGCTATGAATGCTATCTTGAGTGGGCTTGCAGAAGAAGAATTCATAAAAGTTATGCACCTAGGAACTGCCAAAGAAATGTGGGACAAACTCATTAGCAGCTATGAGGGTAATGAGAAAGTAAAAGATGCAAAGCTTCAAACCTACAGAATACAGTTTGAACAACTGAAGATGAAGGAAGATGAAACTGTAGGAAAATACTTTCTAAGAGTAGAAGAAATGGTAAATGCAATGAAGGCACTTGGTGAAACAATTGATGAACCTTCTTTAGTTCAAAAAATCTTGAGATCTCTCCTAGATAGGTTCAACCCGAAGGTCTCTTCTATAGAAGAACTTAATCATCTAAAAACCTTGGGGTTTGATCAAGTGCTAGGAACATTGACTGCATATGAAATGAGAATAGTTAAAGATAAACCTACCTCCAAAGAAGCATCATTTAAAGCAGACAAGAATGGGGATTCTGAGCCCGATGAAATTGAAGAAAAATTTGTGAAGAGATTGAAGAAGGGATCAGGAAAATACAAAGGTAAACTGTTTTTCAAATGTTTCAATTGTGGTAGGATAAGTCATTTTGCAAATAAATGTCCCCACAAAGGAAAGGATCAGACATGTGATGATGAGGAGAAGTACAAACATAGAAATTTTTGTAAAGAGAAAAACTTTAAGAAAAAAAGTCTGTGCGTAAACAATGATGATGATCCTTTAGATGATGAAGAAAATGACTCCTCTATTGAATATAAACTAAATGACTTCATACTTATGGCCAAAGAGGATTATGATAATAAAATCACAGGAAGTGATGAAGAAGAAGCTGTGGTTGACATGGAAGGAGAATTGATTAGTGCACTAGAAGAGATTGACAGACTAAGAATCAAGAACAGAAAGCAAAGACAATTGTTGATACAGTTCGAGAAAGAAAATAAAGAACCTGATGAAGAGCTTGTCCTACTAAAAGTAGAATTGGAAGAGGAAAGAAAATCAAAGAGATTCTGAAACAACAGCTATCAGAGAAGAAGGCAAGATGTGAAGCATTAGAACAAGAAGTAGTGAAAACGAGGAAAGAAATGGAGAAGTTTCAAGCCTTGTATAATCAAAATCTGTCAAGTATCAAAGCCTCGGAAGGATTGGCCACCATTCTAAATCAGCAAAGGAATACAAAGCTGAAAACTGGATTGGGGTATGAAGAGGGATCAAGCAATGGTAAGCCAGGAAATGAAGAACCCATCAAGTTTGTCAAAACTACAACCAATGACAATAACAATCCTGTGGAAACAAAGGAAGACAATCAGTTGCCCAGGTCGAGTAAGGAAAAAGATGCCAGATCTGATTCAGTAGAACAAAGAAGTAATGTGATCACCGCTGAACGACGTCATCAGTCTGGAAGAAATCAATTTGCTCAAAGAAGACAACCATTCTCCAGGCACAAAGAATTCTTCTATGGTTATTGTTTCTACTGTGCTAACTTTGGTCACAAAGCTGTAAATTGTTCCTTAAGACTTAGGCATGAGCAATTAGGATTTCAAAGGAATAAATACTTGCCACAACAAAGAATGATGCAACCAAGTAACAAACCTTCACTGATTGCCAGTTGCCAAATTAAGTCCAGGAACATGCAACTAAAGAGGTCAAAAAATAATCAATAGTCAATGAGTAGACAACGTTGCATCAATAAGTTTGACCTATTGAACAATGAGATTGAATGCTACATCTATCATAACTATGCACACAAATCTATTGACTACCATTTAAGGGAATATGAACCATATTCGAAATCTCCTATTGAAAATGTCAAGTTTTGAAAGAAGAAGGAAAGTGACAAGTGTGGATTAGTGTTGTCCGCTCAAAGAAAAATGAATCCTAGGTATATAGACAATGGATGCTCCAAACACATGACGGGAGACAAAGGCAAGTTTCTATCTCTAAGTGAAAGAAAATCAGGAAACGTAACCTTTGGAAATGATGCTCCAGGGAAAATAAAGGGCAAAGGGGTGGTGAGCTTAAGTAATGGAAAAGGAAAATCCCAAGATGTTCTACTTGTGGATGGGTTGAAACATAATCTACTCAGTGTAAGTCAAATGTGTGATAGAGGATGCGAAGTGTTGTTCACGTCCAAGGAATGAAAGATAAAGTCTGTAAACTCAGGACAAGTGGTGGCCAAAGGCATAAGGACAGAAAATAATGTATATGTGCTGAAAGAAAATAGAGAAGAATTTCATCTAAGAAAACATGATGAAAGCTGGTTATGGCATAGGAGACTTGTACATCTAAAATTTGACCACTTAATCAAACTCAAAAACCTCAAGGCAGTAAAAGATATTTCGAGAATATCAAAGCCCCAAGATTCAATGTGTAAACCCTATCAAGTAGGGAAGTAAAACAGTACACAGTTTAAGTCCAAGAGTTTTATTTCAACAGAAAAACCACTCCAACTAGTTCATATGGATTTATGTGGACCATAAATATAGGAAGGCACAGGGAAAGAAAACTACTTCATGTTGATTATCGATGATTACTCCAGACTTACTTGGGTTGCCTTTCTCAAAGAAAAAGCTGAAGCATTTGAGAAGTTTAAAATATTTAAGGCTTTAACATAGACTCAAACATGCAAGAGGTTAAAGGCAGTAAGATCATATCGGGGAGGAGAGTTTATGTCAAGATACTTCAAGGAATTCTGCGATGAACATGGGATCAAGAGA
>ML805949.1:200511-210735 GCA_009831015.1 Picea engelmannii | reverse complement strand
TTCAATGGCTTAGTATACAAAAGGTGATAACAGTTCAGGACTGGTTTTCAGATATACTTTGGAACAAAATTTATGACTGACTGTTTTTGGATTTTAATATATTCGCTCAAATTATTTGGTTTGAAGATTATGAAGTAAAAAATTATCCCATTATCTGCTTTTTATATTTCAATTTGAACAATATTACCTTAGATTGCTAAAACAGCCTTGCATGACCAGAGTATTGAAAAAACTTACCTCTGTCTTTTCTTTTCAATTTGTTTGTGGGCTACGAATTATCTTATGTATCACCTGTTTTATGTCGTCCTATTTCCCACACCGATCTACACCTTATTTCTTCAGCTAGTTTCATCTGCAGCTGGAATCCTGCAAAAACAAATACGAATTTGATTTAAAATGTGTTAAGAATTTAGGAAGGAGAAAAGAACAGAAGAAGAACTGTGCAACGAATGGACATGGCGCACAGAGCATAAAAGTAGAAGAACAGAATGGGCAGCGGATGCATACTGGAAGACAGTGAGGAAGTCTAAGTAGCAAAATCTGCAGAACAGTGATGAGACTGGTAAGCTGTTATTGAACATTATATCACTGTAATAGGTTTTAGTATTTCATATTCAGAAACCAGGGAGGTTGGGAGGTTCTAGGGAGGACTGGTGTCCTCAGAGGTTCAAGTGGGGGCTTGAACACAGGGAGTTGGTGCTTCCTTCTAGTTGGTGCTAGAGAAACCAGGGAGTTGTTGTTTTCTTCTAGTTGGTGCTAGAGAAACCAGGAAGTTGGTGCTTCCTTCTAGTGGGTGCTAGAGAAAAACATAGAGTTGGTGCTCTCAACAAGTTACAGCTTGCAAAACAGATGTTGTAGCCTCACAATGAGTTGGTGCTCAAATGTATGATAATATAAAGAATGTAAATAATACTTATCATATAAAGAAGAAGAGATTTTTACCCTGTATGGTTTTCCTTGGGAAATATCTATCTGTGTGTTTCTCATATATGTGATTGATGCTGAATGTGCCATTGTTCATTTCCCTGCATTATTGTTATCATCATTGAGTGCCTTGTAAATATTTTAAAAGAAGCATAATTGTTTAGGCACAAGAACAATTGATTCACCCCCCCCTCTCAGTTGTTCAACAATCAGAGCTTTAAAGGCTAAGTTAAGGTTGTGTTGGTAATGTTGCCCAGCATGTTGGTGGTTGGGGACGTTACAAATACCTTGGCCTAGACCATGTGGATATGGATTGTGGACCGTGGCTATCTTGGAAATTCATTTCCCTGATGGATTCATAGCCCTACTCAGGGGTGGAAGGTCTTCTCAAATGAAAAGATAAGTACAATTCTCTATTTATTGTATGTTGTGTATTTTGTATACAGGTTATAATATTAAATTTATTAGAATTCCCTGTATATACATTGAATATATGCTTGCATTACCTGCATCCATGATTGTACATAATATGTTTCATGTTTCATTGCTTAATAAATATATACCTGATGCTAATCATGTTATTGATTGGAATGTGATTCAGGTAGAGCAAGAAGGTGTCTTGCAAGTGCACCTGGTGCGCATATTGGACCAAAAGAGCAAACATCTCCAGAATTGAGCCATAGGGCTTGTAAAGGTTTAGTGGACCTGGTACGATCCTGAGGATGTGACATGGGAGCATGAGGATGCTATGAAGGCAGAATACCCGCATCTTTTTGAATATTTTGGAAATCTTGTTGATGTTGTGTAAAGAGTTGCACCGAGGATAGTGCAAAAATAAGGGGTGGGGATTGTAGTATCCCTAAGGACGAGTCCCTGTTATAATTATGAATTGTAATTATGTTTATAGGCTGGTGAGCCGAGTGTTGATAAGTTGGTGGGCTTATGTGTTTATTAGGCTGGAGACCCTAGGTGTTAAAGGCCAGGAGCCTGATTTTGTATATGTAATTATGCAGATCATTAATAAAATATAAACATCACTGCGTGCTGACCAACCATGAAGAAAGAGTGATGGGGGACTAATCTTCCACAAGGTTGGGTAAGGGAGGAGGCTAAGTGTGTGGGCCTACGGGATAAGATAGGGGGCTTACCTATAAAGGGGATAATAATTTATTATTATTCCATAAAGGCTAAGGTGGACAATTGATGAGTGTTGTCCTAAGTTCCTCGAAAAGGGGAACGAATGAAAATGTAGTGCATGCAGCTCCAAGAAGACAAGTGTCGACCTGGGTGCATGCATTAAAAGATGATTAGTTGAGCCGTGTTGGGGGTTCGTTTTGTGGAGTCTGGAAATTCTCTAACCACAATCTAATCCTGAACGCGTACATCCACCAGGAACCTTGGAACGAGTAACCCTTGAGTCATTTTTCCATCCTCCATCTGAGTTAGCAGTTCGTCTTGTCCATTCTTCTATCCAGATTCAGAACCCAAAACCAGGAGAATCGACCTTTGCAGTTTTTTCTCTAGTCGCACACCTTAAAAAACAGTGGGAAAAACCCATGAACCGATCCGTCGTCTAACCTGTTTGACCTCTGCATAGTCACGCATCCTGAAACCGGTAATCCGTGAGTCGTTTTGTGTCTTCTGAGGAACCCGACACCTGGGTAATCGCCTTAGCCATGCCATGTTTTAGCGTGGGTTGTTGCCGCCTGTGGTGCCATGCCCATCTGTTGTTTCCACTGTCATTCCTATGGGAATGAGTGTTGAACCATTGTTGTTGTCCTCACCTAGCTGGAGATGAATCGAGGAGTGTACTGAAAAACCGGGTTGTCAGGCCTGTGGTAGAAGAGGTAGGTTGTCAAGCCCGTGAGAAGCTCTCTCTGGGTGAGAGAGTCTTCTAGGAAGTGGTTTTCTCCCAGAGAGGGTCCAACACCAACTACGAAGTTCTTTTAATTCCTGATTCGACATGTTGTCGAGACCCATAGAGGGAGGTGAAGCACCAATAGAATATGCTTGTGAAGGTGTATACTCCTAGGTGGAACATGCATGTGGGGAATGAGAGTCCATGAGTAGTGGGCGTAAGAAGGATCCTGGAGAGAATCCTTTCGGTTTCACTGTGCAAGTTTTCTGTAACCTCAACCTAGTCTAGGATTCCCTTGCCTTGGGTGGATCTTAGTCCCAGCTCGAGGGTGACCCACTACTGAGCGTGATGAGCAGCGTGCTCTAAGGCTAGGAGGTTCGTTGAAGGTCTGGACGTAGTTGGTGGAGTTACTACAGTTTCAAAGATAAGTATCATTATCTGTTTAATTTCAATTAAAATGCATGTATGTGATGCTTGTAATATTATAATGTATTACGTTGCAATGATATTTATTGTTAATTATGTTTAATTCTGTATGATGCCAATAACTCTATGTTAAATGAGTTAATTTTATTTAATATGCATGTTATATATAAATTTATGGGAATGTTCAGCGTAGTAGTGTTTCCCGGCAGTGGGGTTGATGGTCGGGGACGTTACAAATTGGTATCATAGCTTTAAAGGCTAAGTTAAGGTTGTGTTGGTAATGTTGCCCAACCTGTTGGTGGCTGGGGACATTACAAAATGTAAAGGAAAATACCATTTTTTGGTTTCTTGATACAACTTCAAAAGCCTTCTCTCATTCATTTGTGCATATTATATAATTGAAAGAATAATTCTACCTTTATGCACACTTAAAAAACATTAATATTTATTAACTTCTAAAATTTACACCTTGAGCAAATATGTTCTATTAGTGCTTCCAATGATGTTATATGGTACTCCCTCTCTACAATGTAGACTATCATGTTGGTCCATAAAGAAGAAACTTTGATGACATGTGTAATGGAAAAGCCTTTAAGCATGGAAAAGATAGGTATTGACCTTTACCATTATTGTTTGAGATGATATATGTGATGAATTCAAGGGTAGTAAAGATGCTAGAAACTAGGGAAACTTTTAATACGGACAAATTTTTCCCATGGGCTAATTTTCCATGATTTTTTCCAAAAACAATTCCCCAATTTCCATTTTTTTTTAAATGATTCACCCAAATTCTATAGGATAAAAATATTTTACCTTAAAAATCGCCAAAAAATTATATAAACTATATAAAATCCTTAGAAATTTGAATACTTTTATGAAAATATTTCCAATGATTTTATAGTCTACATATTAAGGACTAGTAATATTCTCCAATGTTTCTACATTTTAAGATAAACTCTCATCCTTAAAATTATCCCTACTAGAAACATAAACAAAAAAATTAGTTGTTTCCCTAACATTATGCCAAGATATTCCCTCACGTAGTATTTATTTATGTTGTCCCTATAATTTCTTATAGGGATAAGTTGTGGTTGTATTATCTTACCATTATAATCTTCAGAAAATAGCGATTCATTATTTATCTAGAAAACAAACAATTGGTAACAACTTGTAAGTATCATTAAATACACACATATTACAAAATCAAAATTCTAAACACAACTTATGATAGAAACCATACTAAATACTCTCACAGAAAAAATATACACTTAGGATATTATTCTACCAAATACAACACATTCGATGTTTCTATATAAGATGAATGACATAGTGTCAACATGGAAAAATAATAGATATGGGATTCTTGACTCCACCATTGTTAATACCATTAAACTATTTTCATAATGTTAATAACAATGACTCTGTTAGGTAGCTAGAGAGGTAGTGGGGGGGCGAGAGGGCCCATAGTGATAATAGTGAAGAATATTGTAAATGTATCAAGTATTGCTTGAAGGAGTGTTATCCTTCCTTAAGGATTAATATATGGTGTTACCCTGCCTTAAGGGTTTTCTATATTCTTGTGTTCATGTTATGGTGAATAATTTATGGTTTAGTCTTGGCCTCATTGAAGTATATTTGCATATTTGATATAGGTATTTAACAGACTCACACATCCCATGTGGCATAAATGCTTTCTTCATATTAAAAAAGAAATGATACATTTAACCATTATTAACAAAGAGTGACTATTTGAAAGCATGGGAGAGAAACTAACCCTATACTAACTATAGTATTCATTTCACATGGTAATGATTAATTATTAAAATAAAAAAATATGTATGAAAAAAAACATATACATGATATTTGAGTGATAAATGAAATGTAAAATTCTTCAAAAGATACATCATTAAAAAAAAAAAATGATGCATGAATCATCAAACTAAATGGAGCGATATTTTATAAAAAAAAACCTACAAAATAAACACAAATTCTTGATTCAAAACAGACATGACTGTTGACTTTCATTTGTCTTCATTAAAAAAAACATCAATGAAAAACAAAGAAAATGGACATTATAAAGATACCTAAGACAACATGGAGTTAAGCACAAATTTTTATTCAAAAGATACATGAATACTGACTCTCCGTTGTCTTCATAGAAAACATCAATAAAAACAAAGCAAATCGACATTATGAAAAAGCCTAAAACAACATGGAGCTAATATTGTGAGCTGTGGTGTATAGTAACCAAAAAGTGCACAAGGACATGTATGAAGTTGTTTATTAAATAACATATATACTTTAAAATTTTTAATTATCTTAGTTTAAATTGTAATAAATATTTAAGAAAAACTAAAAGTTGAGAAATGATACTTAGTCCCAGTAATAAAGGACACAACCAATGACTTATTTTCTAAAGTCATTTTGTCTTACAATCAATGTAGTCTATAAAAATAGTCAATAAGCAATACTTATATAAAAGAACATATTAAATGTAAAATAATAAAATTGGTTCATATAAACACTTAGTGTAAAACAAAATAGTATAAAATAAAATAGCTTCCATTCATAGTCCTTCGAGGTTTAAATAGAAGGAAGAACAATTACATAGCGGGAATGTCATAATAGTGGTGAGATAATTGGATGAGAGAGTATCCTTGGAAGCTTGGATCAAAGACACCCTAAAATCCACAACATGGGAGAAAGAGCACGCACACTTATTTTTAATGGGACTTCAAAAGGTGACCCACTAAAGGTAGGAGGTGGAGGCTTGATCAACGCAATGGAGAGAAGTTGGTCTTATAAAGTTAGTCTAAGCATAAACATATAATTATGTAGATGTAGAACAATAAATTATAAGTCGAGGGAAAGTAAAAGTTATGGATTAATAAATTATAAGTCGAGGGAAAGTAAAAGTTATGGATTAATAGTACATATTGTTTATGTGTTATGGTTTTTGAGTGGTCAATAAAATTATAAAATTTTTATTTGGGGAGAAGATTTTTGATGCTTAAGGTTTTTGTGGTGGGAGTTTTGTTTAGAATTAATATGAAGAATCATAGTATTGTCTATTATTTGTGGACGTTTTGGATCCACAACAGGATCCATCTTCAGGATACAATAGCCTAAGGGAAAATGCAAAAGAGGAACCCTAATTAATACTCCTTGGTTAAGTGTAAGAAACCTAAAAAGTCCGCTCACTAAAAATCCTAGGGTTTATTATAGATTTTTTACATTAAAATGTTAAAAACAAGTTGATTTTAATTTTATAATTTAATTAGTATCAGTATTATAATAATGTTATAAGTTAAGGTTTGATTTTAATTATATTAGAGGTAATATTAATATTTAATATTGTTATTAGTGTTATAGTTTGGTTTAATTTAGAATTTAATAAATAGTAATAAACATTTTATTTATTTTTATTTTAAATGTTGTATAAATAATTTAATTCATTATGGTATCTTAAAGAAAAAAATTTGAAAATGGAAAACCATTTTATTAATGGAGTTTTTATTATAAATATTGGAGAGTAGATACTTATTTACACATGTTAAAAAATATGTTATTAATTCAATGAAATAGAGTATATATAAATACAACAAGCTTTGTTTTAAGATAGACAAATAATCTTGATAACACAATCAGTGAGTTGAGTGAATATCTCAACTTCACACCATTTTAGGAAGTATTTAGTTGGACAAAATCTCTCACATTTAACTAGTTCCAACAACCTCATACAAACTACTTTCTACTTAAATAGCAACTCTACCTAATATTGATCAATAATCATTACAACCACATAAATTATCACACCTAAAACTAGTAGAAATTACATATTCCAAAAGATTTTTTTTAAAACATCCAACACATTATTTTCCTTGAACTTTATTACCTTTACATGTTTTATTATACATTATCATCCAGATCCTACCAAAGCTTAAGCTTATGTAAGTAAAAAAGAATGAAATATTAAGTTGAATATATAAGTTATAAATGAATTAACTTTAAAACTATAATTACAAAATATCATTATTAAGAAGATATGGTCATATAGTAATAGTAAAATAAAAGATCAAATTAATAAGAAAAAACTCTTTAAAAAAATTAATAAGAAAAAACTCTTTAAAATAAACAAAATATGCTGAAGAAATTATTTATAAAAAAAATGGTATTAGTATTAAGAAGAGGGAGTTTTTTTTTTTTTTTTAATTATGTTAATTAATAGAAGAGATAAAATTCTTTAAAATAAACAAAAATATCGAAGAAATTCTTTAAAATAAAGAAAAATATGGTATTAGTATTAAGAAGAGAGAGCTTTTTTTTAAATTATGTTAATTAAGGGAAGAGATATGGAATGTATTAGAGAAGACTTTGTTAAAATCAATAATAATAAAAAAGGAATTGTCCAAATCAATTATAATAAAAATAAAATGTTATATTAATAATAGGAAAATATATATTACTAAGAAGGATGGATTAAGTCAATTAAGATATTTTAAGAGAAAGTGTTTTCCATTTTCCATCATTTTAGTGTTATAAAGATGACAAATTCTATTTTACTATGGAGTTCTTGAGAAAAATGTTAATTTTTTTATTAATATTTTATATTATTTTATTTTATATAATATTATAGTTGGAATCATAATTATTGTATATTTTCCATTTATTAATATAATAAATGATTGAATAATGATAAGAATTGAGTACAATAAAGACAAGACAAGAAATGGTGGAAAAGCCCTTAATACATTCTTATGCACATTGTATTGATCTAATGAAATGAATTTATACTACATAGATGGACGAGATCTAGATCTCACTAATAACTCATCAGTGGTTTACAACTCATATCAATGTGGTCTTGAAATTTGTGATTTTATAGGGACTCGGTCTAACATTCTCCCCCTCGATCACAAGTTTGAATAATTGTACTAGCAACAATAATTGGTATCATCTTCAATATAAAACTATTGAATTGATTTTTAATGAAGATATGCATGAAAAATTGTCAATATATGAATATGGAAGTGAACAGGTGTCATGCCTAAACATTCCCATTCTTTTGATTTGAGGAGACGAGTTGTTGTTGGAATTCCCAAATGTTGATTGATTTTTAAGATTGATAGGACTTCAAATCTTGAAGCCTGACTATCATCATTGACGTTTGATATTCCCCCCAATCAGGTGCAAGGAGAGAAATTTTTTTGTTGATAGGATCCAAGCTTGAGCTTTGGATTCTTTTGTTCTTCAATGATTCATGGTTGAAAGGATCCAAGATTAAACTTTGGATTCTTCATGTGATGGTTTTGGATGACTACTAACCAATTTGATTTGAACAATGTGGTGGTTTAGGATTACCACTAACCATATTCACTCCCCCTCCCAAAGGTTTGAGAGAGTATCATTTTCATCAATGTGCTCCCCCCCTTGAGGTGTGGAGAGTATCATCTTTGATTCATGTTTTAATTTCAAAGAACATATAGAATTAGTCTGGAACATCACCAAAATCATCTGGAATATTTATTTGAAATCTTTTTTTTTGTTGTCATTACACCATAATGTTGTGTCTTTACCTCCATGTTGACAAGACAATAGGAATGATGCAACTTCTTTACTTGTTGATTCCATTTCCATGAAGTTATCCATCAAAGATGCATTATTTTCTTAACCTTCTCCATTCGACACTTTTCTAAAAGTTGATTTGTCTTCCCACAATGAAGAAAATGATGGAAATCAAAACATTGTGTCTCCAAGTGACCAACCCTATGAAAATGTTGGCACTTATTACCAAGATTCTTCACTTCTTCAAGAAATCATGCACTCACAAACTGAACTAGTTTCGAGTAATCCGGGATATGAAAGCTATTGTTTTTGTCATATCCTAAGTCATTTTGATCTTTGTTGAATGATAATTCTTGCCAATGTCTGACAAACATCTTAGAAAGATCATTTTGTTGTTCTTTTGCTTCTTCATATTTGTTGTTATTGTCATTTTATGCTTCTGATTCATCTTTGATAAATATTTCCTCTGTCAATTGCATGTAAGATTTAATATATTTTGTGTCTTGTGCATTAGCTATCAAATCTTGTGTATCACAACTAGCATCAACCATCTGTATTATGTCTTGTGTGTTAAAAAAATTGCATCAACTTTTTTCATGATCTCATTTGTATAACATGTTACATCAAACGTTTTCATCGACTCATTTGTATTACATGTTGCTTCAACCTTTTGGATAAGCTCCATTGTATCACATATTGCATCAATCTTCTCTATTAGATTATTTGTGTCACAACTTGCATCAACCTTTTGATTTGTTGCAGATGTTGCATCAATCATGTCATCAATTTGATTCTTCTTTTCTCTTAATTTTGTTTGAATTGCATCAATCAATTGATCCTTCATTTATATTTCATCTCGAAGATCATTTGCTAACTCTATTGTATAAACCATGTGATCAATTATTTTTTTATTTTGATTTAATGTCCACTCAATATTTTTAACTCGATTTTGCAATTCATGGTTGTCCTCTTGCAATTCCTCGATTTCTTGAGAGGTGTTTTGTAAATGCTTGAACCTCCTTTTCTTATTTCTTATTATTATCATGCTTCCTTGCACTTGCTTGTTTGCACTTGTTTCTTTTCTTGCACTATAGCTTTGTAACACCCTGTTTCCCCCAGATTGTAAATATAACTGAACTGGCCAAGGACTATGGAAAAACTCATAAGTATGAATATGTGATGTAAATGATAAATTGAATATTATTGAATTTATTGCAGATCTACTGAGAGGGGATGTGCGGAAAAGAGACCACGATGGTGGTGGAGGGCACCTTGAAAAAGGGGCGTTAACTTCCACCAAGAATGGAGTACCGTATTTGGACTCCACTGGCCCGGAGAACCAAAAGCGGCTCACTAGCCCTGAAATAAATGCCTTGCAGGCTGGTAGGTTGATGGCTTGATGAGGGATGGGGAGGTGAACCGCCTATCCGTAGAGCCATCATGACTGACAG
>ML805949.1:146495-161116 GCA_009831015.1 Picea engelmannii | reverse complement strand
GTGTATATTGTATAAGTTTGTATTCCAAAGTCTTAGAACCATGCAATCAAAAAATTTCTTCATATAATAATTGAGTGAAAGTCCATAGCAAGGATAAAAGCAATATAACCAAATCCATTACAATTTTCATAAGATCAGAACAAGACCAATAACTTTTATGCCCAAAGGTTTAACAATCAAATATATCCAAATGCGCAATCAAGGTAAGATAATGCTCAAGAACATAAGTTCGATACAACCTTTAGCAATCTTGTGATAAACCAGTGATCAAGTATCTTTCAGCAAATCAACCAAAAACGACGACAATCTAATCAACGAAAGAGGTGTTTTCACATTTGCAGTTGTGAAAACTGGGTCGAAATTGAATTGTAATGGTCGCAAAAATGAGACGAATGTCCATTAACACAATGCGACAATGATTTGTCATAATACGACAAGGGGGTGTAGGCAGCTTTTTGAGAGCAATCAAAAAAAAATTGGGTTGGCTGCCAACAGGTAGTAAGGCACTTTGGTGTGGATTAAATGGTGGAAATACTTCAAAAGTATTTCTGCTGGTGAAAAATCCAAATATATGTCAGTGGGTATATCATATCGTGCACTGCATGTGCCATCACTAAACTTGTCATTAAGAAGAAGGGGTTGTACATTCCTCTAGCTACCCAAGACAAGCATTGGGAATTAGTCTCCATGGATTACATGTCAGGTTTTCCCTACACCAAGCATTGTAACAATTGTGTCTTTGTGGTTGTTGATTAGTTGTATGATATGGCCATTTTGACATCATGTAAGAAAAGTATCATAGTCAAATCCACCAGTAAGTTCTTGTTTGAGCGTGTTTGGGTTCATTTTAGGATACATGGGACCATTACTTTAGATAGGGATAGTAGGTTGCTCAATACCTTTTGGTCCAGCCTATGGTCTCTGATGAACCTCTATTGGACATCTCGGAGGTGCTTGAGCATTTGGCCCCTATAAAAATTAATCTCGACTGCATTGAGTAGGCTACAATGGATCGAATCATCGACACCAAGGTGAAGGGCCCCTGCCAACAAAGTTTACAACTCTATTGGGTTTTCGAAGAAGGATGGATTCTTTACCAAGGCAAGTGGCTCACCAGAAATCAAATTTAGAAAAATTCCCCCCTTATAATTAGGGAACTTGATGCAATGGGTCCATTGTTTCCTAAGGGGGGAGGAATGATACAGGTGTAAATTAGTGGCCACCAACCTCTTCCACTGACTTAACATGGTTCTCCATCTTGGCATTTTTTTCATCTATAGTTTCTTAGGTCCTAAACATTGGGGGTCACTTCCATGCTTTAATTGATTCTTTTTGGCCATTTAGGAGCTTGGGGTGGCCATGGCCTACCTAGGATTGTGAAACATAGTACTTATTAGTTATATATTTCCAATGAGCTACTGTGTTCCTGAAATGGATATTGTATGCAAATCTTGTGCCCCCCCCCGGAAGTTGAAATTTGAACTAGCCACCTCGAGGACCACAATCCTTTTGGAACTTTGTCTCCTAGGGTTAGGGTTTTTGATATTTAGGGGGTTTTCCCCTTATGGATTATTACTTTAAGTTAAAAGGTATTTTTCAGCCTCTTGTAATGTCTTCTTGCAAATGACCATACTCAACACCTCACTCTTTAGCGATAAGCTATCACCATTCTAGTTGGCTTGTATTACTTTGCATTTTACACTATTTTCCTATTACATTCATTAATAGAACTTGGGTTTCACTCTATTACTGTGTTGTATGCAATATTTTTGTGTATGTGTGTTTCCATTCATATTCCTATATTTCATTTTCTTCTCCATACTATCCATATCAGTATTATTTGAGAAATCCACTCTTTGTTGTTTCTCAGTGCATGTCCCTGACGAGGTCAGGGTATAGAGAGTTGGGTCTCGAGCTAATTTCACTTGGGGAAGAACACTCTCTCCAGCCCAAGTGGCCTCTCATGGAAGAATAAAATAGAGATGATGAAGTAGGAGATCCTATGAAATTTCTTCTCAAGGAATCCCTCATGAGACAAAGGACCAAGATGGTGGATAATTTTGTTGAGATCCTTCAATGACTACCAATGGTAGACAAGAAACATTAAAAAAACATCCATTTTGGAGGTGATACACCCTTTAAGGTATAATTTAACACTGGTATCCCTTTATTTTAAGGCCAAATAGATGCATATGATTTGGAGAAATGGTTAAATGTGATAAATGGTTATTAGTGTGTTCAAAATTTACTTGACATAAAAAAGATCACCTTCGTATTCCTTAAATTCCTTCCCCATGTCAAATATTGGTTGGAACATTACTATGAGAGACATAATGAACATGATTCTACAACATTTGTGACAATACCCACTTAGAAATCCTTTGTAGATTCTCTCAAGGAGGAATTCTAATATGTTGGAAACTATGAAGACTAGTACACGAGATGGATAACTCCACGTCAGGAGAGATACTAGATGTAACAACCCTAGCTAAATGATTGATTAATATTTACCAAGTATAATTAATTAAATAATTAACTGTCCTAATGTGTATTAGTTGAATAATGATTATTTATTAATAATATTAGTTAATTACTTATTGTTTAATATATGTTGATTAATTAATTGATTGATTGATTAACACATTTAATGTTTAGGGTAAAGAATTAAATACTAATAACTTTTAATTCATTATTATAAAACTTTATGTATGACAGGGGATAGGGTATTGAATGGAGGGATAAGGTGGGTGGACTTATATGAAGGAGGAGGCAGTGAATGGGGAAGGATATGAGGGGGCAGAGGCCTTCGAAAGATTATGAAATTTTGGGGAGAGGAAGCATTATTGGGAGAGAAGGACTGTATTTTGCTATCTGTGATATTGTTTTGGTTTGGGAGTTTGGGTGGACTGTTACAGGGGTGCACCAGGTTGTTGGGAGTTTTGGACTGGGGGCCAAGAATCCTCATGGAATCCTAGAGCTAGGGAGTCGGACAGGCTCTATTCCTAATTGGCAGGGAGGAAGATTCGGTTTTGGGCAGGGTTTTGGGCAGAGCAGCAGAGAAGACAACAGGAGATTGGGAATTAGCATCAGACAAAGGTATGTATTTTAGTGATTATGCTATGTTACGTGATGTTTATGTGATTTACTTTCATGCCGTGGATAAATTTAATTTATGTTGAATAAGTTATGGTTAAATGTTGAAGATTAAATTGTATAGCATACATTTTTCTTTATTCTTTATTTAGCGTGTGTTTTATAAAGCTCTATGGGGACAGAGACCTTACACATGGTATTAGAGCTATAGTTTAAAATCTGGGACCAAGGGCCACCTTCCCACCTACCCTCCTGACTCTAGAGGAAATCTAAGCTAAGTGTCTTGTAAATAACCCTAAGAACCTGCCTGAAACCTCCTAAAAATTTAAAATCTGGGCCAAGCTCCAGCTCCAGCTCCACCTAGCCTGCAAGCCAAAAACACATTTTTTTTTATTTACACAGAGTCTTATATAAACAATATTCCTATTTGAAAGTAAAGTAGTATAATATTCTACACAGTGGAAGTATTAAGTGAATTTTAACACTTGCTTCAATTAAACAAACAAATAGTTAAACAAAAAAATAATAATAATAGCTCCTGGAACCAAGTAGGTTGTGAGACCATATACCAGGGACTCTAAAATGGGAGATGTTAGAGACTTCAACCAGAATCCTACCTCTCCAGATGGTTCAGAAGATGGCATCGAGCTTGAACTAAGATTGCACCTATCATGTGGTGGATCTACGAGCAAAGTAAAGGGCAAAGAACCTAATTCTAATGAAGGAAAACAAAAAACAAAAAATGGTAAAACTGGTGTTAATAATGCATTTCTAAATAATTTCCTTCAAAATTGAAATGGAGGGAGGAAGATATTGGGAAACAAAAGGATGGTACTTTGACTCTACAACAGGAAAACTTTGGGATAAGTTTAAAAAATATATATATAATAATACTTTCGAGGAGCCACATAAGTCAATGGGGATGCATATGAATCAACTACTATTTCCAGGTTTTGGAGACACATGGTGTGCGGAAGAAACTTTAGAACTGCCAAATGCTTCTCCTCAACAGTTTTGTCAAACTTTAGCCTTGACCATAGTGTACTATGTGTTTCCAAAAATTGCCTGAGACAAAAAAATTGAGTGCTAAAATAAATAGAAGGGAGGTGAGTCAAAATCGCTCTGCAAACTGGTTAACCAATGGAAAATTTTGCAGTACACAGACGCACCCAATTTTACTATCGACAAACCCCACGTTCATCATACGCTCCCTTGACAGAAAACCTACGAAATATATCTTTGTGAGCGAATAACTTTCAATGAAAGAATATATAAAAAAACCAAAAAAATAAAAGTATTGGGTCTTTTGTCCGAATTCCAATTTTGAACCCAATCTTCAAATGCTTAATCGAAAACCAATACCTGGTTGATATAAGTCATCGAGCTATCAAATGTCAGGTTAACCACCCAAGTGTCGAACCGCTTCCATGGAGCTTTACAAGTCCGTAGATTTTGCACAATGCGTTCTTCTTATGAACTGCCGCTGTTAAAGCCAAACCACAGACCATTCACCAAGCCATGGGGAGGAGCCCGCAAGAACCAAGAAAACGAGTGCCAGTCCCATCACAAGAAAATGCATAAGCGCCAGCCCCATCACAAGAAAACACACAAGCGCCAAACAGAGACGATATCCTTGGGCTCACTTCATCAACAAAAAAAAATAGCCACAGGCCATATTAAGTATCAACATCACCCACACCAAGCGCCGAGGAGGGAGACCACAAGGAGAATACATCTGTCATCTGATCTACAAGCTATCAATCTAAGAACCCAACACAACACAAGAACCAAATTCGAGACCGAGCACCAGGTCACAAAGGAAGAACCCACGAGTGGAGAAGAGTGTTGCGTCAGGCGCATAGCCATAGGCGGAGCCACAACCAACCCATGAGTATACACCTTTATGCATAGCCGAGCGTCAAGGAGGGAGACCACAAGGAGCCTACATATGTGTACAACATGTGAGCGCAAGACAACACTCAAATTACGCGAAAATACACACAGAGGAGGATCCCATGGGGGCAAGATGAGGTGTGCTACGCACCAGCACAAAAAAAAACAATGTCAGTACTAGTGTCAAATAAACCAGTGCCCTGGAGCCAGCGATGATCATCGGACTATAACTGTTTAACACATACAACCATAGGATAAAAAAAAAATACACAATACATAACCCAGCACACAAGAGGGCCAAGCCCCGACAATCCTAACACACCAAACGCCAAGACACCAGGAGAAGCCAGGAGAGAAATACCACAGGTGGAGCCATAGGAACAATGAAAATCTCGTGTGTTGGAGTTAGAAAACGCAAGAGTAAGTTCAGGATTAGGGTTTGAATAGTCGTTGTCTTTTTATTATTATTTTATTTTGGCTTGAACAGGCGGGAAAAGAGGGAGGGGGCACGTGGGCCTCATGCGAGGTCCCACGATGCCCAAGGATAATTGATTTTTTTTATTTTTTATTATTATTTAATTTAATTTTTATTTCTATTTATTTACTTCTTTTTTTTTTCTTTTTTTTCCAAAAAAAATTCCTCGAATTTATATAGCGTATAAATTCATTTACAAATAAAAAACTGCAGCGAGTTTTGAGGTCAGAATGTACTAGGATTAAGGACCCATACAATCTATATTCAGCAAGATCGAAAGAACTAGGCTGGCCATGCTTGAGTAAGACTGATGCAATATCGAGAGACGAAGACTTCCCAAAGACTACCTTCAATGCAATATTCCAGAGGCAGATTTTAGTGCTACTGCAAAGGGAGGCAAGCAACATCATTCAAAGATATTTATAGAGGAAATGGGGCTCTCGATCCCTCTATTACAGTGGTAGACCGAGAGCCTCCCTACCACTTCAGTTAGGGCCCTCTTTGAGAGAGCATCAACTTCCCTATTGTGAGAGCGAGGAACGTGGAGAAAGTTGATGTCGGAGAAGCGCAATGAAAGTTCCCTCGTTTTTTGCATCCAGCCTTCTAAATGGATGGAATGAAGCTTGCACTTTTGAGATATCTAGTCAATAATAACTCTCGAGTCTCCCTAGACGTTAAGTGGTCGATAGACCATAAGGCAGTGAAAGTGAGCGTGGCCCATAAACCCATGAGCTCGGCTTTTGTATTTGTACCGACTCCATAGTTGATGAACCAATTTGTGATTCTTGACGGATGGGTTTTGAAGGTGCCTCCAGCCCCGCAACAAGATCCACTTGATTGAGCAGCACCGTCGAAAAAAGAAATGGTGTGTCCCTCGGCCAAATCAAAATCAATAGCTCGATGTGGGAAGCATCGGACTATGGTCGGTTGCCAGTTGAAAGTGACCAGAATCTTATGGAAAACTGTCGGCAAAGAAGGGTGGCCATCCTCAAAGATCACTCTATTTCTCTCTAACCAAATTTGCCAGCTGATATAAACCGCCAGACTAGGCGGGGCCGATTTATGAGCGGACCATAAGGAGAAGCAATCTGAGATGGAGGAGCCGCACCAGGCTATAGGAATAGAAAAGTGCTTAATCGATCGGTTCCAGACCTCTTTAGAAAATGGACAGTGAATCAAAAGGTGATGCAGGTCCTTGGGAGCATTTTTGCAAAGTAAGCAGATCCCCGGCCCCTCCCAGCCTCTCCTTTGGAGAGCTTCCCAAGTGAGAATTTTCTCTTTACCAACAAGCCAGGAAAATAATTTTAGTTTGAGGGGCACTTTCCAATTCCATAGCTGTTGGATCCACGAAATATCTACTTCAGAGTTAAGCTGATGCTGTAAGGCGGCATAAATATTTTTCACAGTGATAGAACCCGTAGCATCACCGCCGGCCCACAATAAAACATTCGGATCAGCATTCAGAAAAATCCCGACACTTTTTAGAGCAGAGGTGTATCGATTCCACTCTGAGGCAAGCGGTTCTCCAAGGGAGAGATCATTGCTTCTCGTCCAAGTATTCGGCATTGGGGACACACCTGTCAAAATTCTAACCTAAGCGAGAACCGAAATGTTAATGGTCTGTAGGTGGTGTCTCAGTGAGGGTGAGAGAATAGATCGGTCCCCTAGCCCAAGAATCATATCCCTGCCGATTTGAATATCCTTACCCGCACCAGGCCTCCATCGGAGCCAGTGGAGAATAACCTGAGAAGATGCCACTAGGCCTTTCCAGAAAGGTGAGGCCCTCTTCAACTGGATAGATGGCTTGCGGAGCCAAAGGATGAGCAGCTTGGAGTCCAGATACTTATCAAAGATGATTTGATGCCAAATACTGTCATGTGAGACAGCTCTCCAGAAAGTGCTATCCAGGAGGGCCACATTGAAAGTGGAGAGATTTTTGAGGCCCCATCCCCCTTCCCTCCGGGGTTTTGATAGGGTTTTCCAGCTACAAAGATGGATACGATGTTTGTCAGCTTGTCCACTCCACAGGAAGTTAAAAGCTAACCTACGAAGAGTAGTAATAATCTTTGGAGGGACCCGCTCCAGCATCATTTAGTAAACAACCAGGCTTTCGAGAAATGATTTAACCAGGATAAGCCGTCCACCCAATGACAGCCATTTGTTGCACCAGAAGCCGATTTTTCTTTTAAAAGTAGCCACAAGCCAACTCCAATCACTAGGGGATGTGACTCCCAGTTTCATCTGGAATCCCAAATAAATGAAGCCTTCGCTCAGATTTTTAAAAGTGAGAGGGATGGAATCTTTAAGAATTAGGAGTTCAGTATCTGATAGACCCCAGTAGTGGATTGAGGATTTAGAGAGGTTAATGGATAAACCAGAAACCGAGAAAAATCGCTGGAGCACCTCTAGGATAATTAGCCATTCCTCAGGATCAACTTTGGACATTAGAAGAATATCATCGACAAACATCAGATGGACAATCCTAATGAGGTTTGATACCTTAATGCCCGAGATTTGATGCTCGGTGAAGCTTTTGGAGAGTAGAATACTAAGGCCTTCCATTATTAAGATAAAGAGATAAGGGGAGAGTGGACATCCCTGTCGTAGTCCCCTCTCGCCTCTGAAGAAGTTAGAAGGCTCACCATTGATCATCACTGCGAAATTGGTGCTGGTAATGCAAGATAGAGTCCAATTAATAAACTTGTCTCTGAACCCCACAGCGTGAAGGATTAGTCTCAGAAAATCCCAATCAATGCAGTCAAAAGCTTTTTTGAGGTCTAGTTTCATGGCCAACGCCTTTAGATTTTTCTGCTTGATGTCGTGAATGCATTCATGGGATGCTCCTATAGCATTCTGGATTCTTCTGCCTTTCAAGAATCCCAGTTGTTCCGCAGAGAGACTCCTTCCAAGAAAAGGTTTAATTCTGTTAGAGATTACCTTGGAGATAATCTTATAAATGAGATTGCACATGGATATTGGTCGGTAGTCGTTGAAGGAGATTGGGCTGTTATCTTTCGAAATCAAGACCAGAAAATTTGAATTAATACCTCCAGCAATCTTACCTTTGATACGGATGTCTTCCACCATCTGTAGGAGCTCCTCACCTACAAGATCAAAGAAGAAACAAAAGAATTCTGAAGTCCATTTGTCTGGCCCTGGGCTTCTCTTAGTTTTAAAATGTGAAAGTATATCTTTGATCTCAGCAAGTGTGACAGGCTTGAAAAGGGCCTCGACTTCATCTCCGGAGACTAACTGAGGGAAGAGATAAGCAGTAGAACCTTTTTCTAGGAGGTTGTGCGCGCAGGTAGCTTTGTACTGTTGAGAAAAATGTGTGACGACCTCATCCTTTAAGGCCTCCAGCCCCCGAATATCTTGACCTCCACTCTTAATAGTCCAGATCATCTTTTTGTGTCTGTTGAAACTGACTACCTTGTGGAAAAACTTGGAGTTTGAATCTCCACTCTTTAGCCAAGTTGCACGGCTACGGAGCCGCCATGTGTTTTCCTCTGCACGTAGTAAGGAAGCTCTGTTAGCTTCAAGCCGTTTGAGTCTATCCGACTCTTCCACCGTCCAGGCTGTAGTGATAGAACGGTGGGTGAGATTGGATATCTCCGCCTCCAGTGAGAGCATACGGGCCTGATCCTCAACCTGTTTATGATGGAACCAAAACTTAGTCTTTGACTTGAGGACCTTAAGTTTCCACACAAGTCTAAGATGTGGGTTAACTTCGGAAGTGAAAAGAGGGTCCGTCCAGATCAAGTGGATGAGCGCAACGTAATCCGCCGATGTGAGCCATGAGTGATTAAATTTGAACGGGGAAGACCTGGACAAATCTGTAAGCCTCAGTTGGAGGAGAACCGGGGCGTGGTCGGAAAAGAAGGGGAACTCCACCCATGAGGATGAAAGTTCAGTAGAAGCCAATAAATCGTCTACCACAAGAAAGCGATCTAGTCTCCTGGCGATAGCATTTGGACCAGTCCTACCGTTTCGCCAAGTTGGGGTTATACGGATCGGTCAGATGTCAAAGAGGTTGTTTGTGGCAAAGAGCTCTTTGTAATGGGCTCCAGTAGGTTCCGGCAAGTGATCCCCTCCCCAATTTTCATTAGCCGCTAGGAAGATGTTCAGATCTCCTCCGAAAATGAGTTTAGGAATAGAAAGAATACCGCTATCTACCAGCTGTGACCAGAAGAGAGATCTTTCCGAACAGGGTCCATAGATGTTGAGCAGCGCCAACTCCAGTTTTGTGTCTAAGCAGCAACCCCATAACAGTAAACCCCCACACGAAAGGAAGGGTCTCAGCTCAAAAAGGATGGGGTCCCAAGCCACCAGCAAACCTCCGGAAGTACCTATGGAGCTCACCGTCGCTGTAAACCATGAAGGTCGGAACTGATGAACAAAATCTCTTGCTTTATGATCGACCGAAAGGGTCTCTTAAAGAAAGATGAGATCAGGCTTTGTTCGCACTAGAAATCTTTGGAAGGAGGCAGCCTTGAGGGTGCCTCCGATCCCTCTAATGTTCAAGGAGAGCACGATCATTATTTTGATCGTGCCAAGGCCTTCATTTCTCTAAGGGCCTTACCATCCAGAGTGGGCAAGTCAGAAACAGACTGTTGTGTGCTTTGTACTTCCTTCTTCTTTCTGGAACTTCGAGTTTGGAGAGTGGAGATTTCGGTAGCTATGCCTCGTGACCGAGCGAAGGTCTTGGCATCCTTTTGATTTTTGTTTGAGGTTCCAACTTCAGCTGCCGAAGAAATGAATTCCTTGCCACGATAAACTGGCAGTTGTGTGGTGGATCCCAGATACAAGGAAGAGGGTGAAGTTGGGATCAGTGCATCCAGGAGAACATTTTCATCGTCTTCCGACTGGCTATAGCTTGGGAGCACCTGAGGGGCTGCTTCTGAAGTCAACGAAGGAGGAAGGGAAAGAGGTTGCGATGTCGGGGGAGTAGGGGTAGGGAGGGAAAGGTCGTGGGAAGTGTCGGGGAGCTGTTTTGTTCCACCAGTTGACTGAGTAGGGTAGAGAGAGGTGGGGGAAGTCATTGCTAGTGAGGGGGGTGGATCGGTTAGAAGGGGGGGATTCTCTGCACAGGGAAAGGAGGAGAGACAACAAAATCTGTTTATGGCTTCCTTTTCAGATGCAGAAAGAGTGCGGAAGAGGGACGGGAAAAGTTGCCTTAGTTTAAGAATCAGTGAATCCGCTTGCTCCGGTAAGGGAGGGCTGGAAGCAGGGTTTGGATCCAATTATGCAAGGGAAGGGTTGGCTTCCAGGTAGTCAGGTGGGTTCAGGTGGAGCTCCTCCTCTTCAGAAAAGTAACTCGTGGAATTACCAGGACAAGTTCGTCGGAGATGGCCCATTTCTCGACATAAGTTGCAGCGGAAAGGAAGCCCAAGGTAGTCTAGGGGCTGTAGATTTGTCCGTCCTCGCCAAACTATTTCTAGCTTTTCTGACAGTCCTACTGTGATGTCTGTTTCAACCAGAACCCTGCCCATTTTTCTCAAAGGGCTATTTAGAGACTGAGCATCGAGAGATATAAACTGGCCAAGAGAGTTGCCTATAGCTCTTAAGGATCCTTCGTTCCAGAGATGTAAAGGTAGTCCTGGGAGAAGGACCCAGAGGTGTCTGAGTTGGAAGTAATCGGTGTCAGGGTTGAAGGCCAGTCTCCATCTCTTCAGCATAATACTGCTACCCCCGTAGGTTACTTACATAATAGGCCAGAGAATTCACTTACTAGGTTATTAGTTATGTTTAGTTCAATTTTATATATATTTAGATATATATAAGCTTAATATATATAAAAAAAAAAAGATAATTTTTTTTTATTAATTAATATAAAAACAATAATAAGAGATATTAATAGTTAATGGAGGATTAGTTATAGTTAATGGAAGACTAATAGTTAATGGAGGATTAGTCATAGTAATGGAAGATTAATATTTAATGGAGGATTAGTATAGTTAATGGGAATTAATGATGAATGGAGGGAATATATATATATATATATATATATATATATATATATATATATATATATATATATATATATATATATATATATATATATATATATATATATATATATTGGGAAGGATGGGTTTTGAACCCACAACCACTCACCATAGTCCAAGCCTTGGAAAACAACCAAACACCAACGCGCCACACATGAGTCTTTACAAATAAATTCATATACATGAATAAATTAATAGTCATAAAATACTATCCCGAAGTATAATCTCCAATTATCCATGTTAACCAAACACTGAGTTCCATGCCCTCAACCATCAACCCAAGCGCCAAGTCCCTCCATTCCATTCCACCAGTCAAAGCCAAGCACCAAGCCCGTAAGGGAGTATTTTGTGCACAACGTATTAACATTATAAAATTTTAATGTTAATAATGGGTTTGAAACCTATGATTATTAATCATATATAGATCCCCTTGATTAATGAATGTAATAGTGTAACTTTATAATTTACAGGTTAAAAGTCCTTGTAGAGTAGCGAGAGTTTGATGCAGGTTATGGGAAATAGTCAGGGCAGAATAGGGGTATAATAGAAAGCACCATATAAGGGATCTGATGCACTGTGGCGAGTATGGTACAGTGCTAGCATAACTACTAGGGAGAGGGTCAATAGTTTTCTTAGGCGAAGAAATCAAGATTAGACGCTTTAGACCTAACCTAGCCACCTCCCCTAAAGAGAGTAACGTATGTTTACAGACAAGTAAAAAAAAACTTACGCCTAACCCTATTTTCTAGTTTAAGTTGCGCAAATGTGAAAAACCCTTGAACTCACCCTGACAACTTTGGTTGATGCAGGTTAAATCATACAGGATGGTTAGGACTCGAGGAAATCGAGGCATATGGGCATCGTTGCAGGGACCGCCAGTGCCACCACCACCACCGCCTGAACTAGCTCTCATACTGCGCTCTTTGGAGGCCATAAATGAGACTTTAAAGGGGCGTCAACCAACATGGATCGAAGTGGAGCCCCCACCATCTGGAACGGGTAATCCATAAGTGTCGAGGGATTCAGGGGGAGGACCTCCACCTGAAGACATCACTAGAGAACTGCAGAAGATCAAACTTTCGGAGTTTGTCGGGGGTCGCGCCAGTGAACACGCAGAAGCATGGTTGGAAGGCATGACAAGGTGTTTTGCCTTAAGAGACTATGCGTCCACTTCAAAGGTGAAGATAATGAATTTTCAGTTGAGAGACAGTGCCTTAAACTGGTGGGGAAACCTGGAAAGACAACTACATCTTACCCCGAACACCGTATCTTGGGAACTTTTCGAGGAGAGGTTCCGAAGGAAATATCTGCCAGCTTACTATGAGGAACAACAGGTAGGAGCATTTCATGCTCTAGTACAGGGAAGTAGGACCGTAGAAGAATATGAGATTAGGTTTATGGGATTGGTCAAATATGTTTCATATATGGATAATGACCAACGACAGGTAGAACTCTTTGTCTATGGGTTAAACCCTAAGATAAGGGCTATGGTGCGGATGTGGAAACCGTCTTCAGTAGCGGAAGCTGTGGAAAATGCACGTTATGTGGAGGAACACATGAACTTAATTGGAGGTATGATACCTCCCTTTCTGCATCATCTTGGATTCGTGGGGAAGGCCCCTAGGACATTTCCCAGGGGAGGGGGCTTGAGGCCACCTCCATATGGTAATAGAGTCGTACCAAGGAAAGTAGCCGCAGGGATTTCAATGGTAGCAAGTGCAGCATCTCGTTCATCACCAACGACATAGGCAGGTCCACGACCATCTCAGGGAGCAGCTAGTAGGGGCAGGGGTTCCAGGGGAAGGAACTCATTTCAGAGATAGTCCCATAACATTACACAGGTTCAATCCCGTGTTACCTGTTGGGGATGCAGAGGACCCCATTACCAGCATGATTGCCCAGAGTTACAATCAGGATTTATGCATAGAGAAGGAAAGGCCCCGATGGGAAGAGCAAGTAGAAGCCACCAAGTTTACACAACGGTTAATAATCACCAGGCTGAACATCAATCCACGGTGGTGGAGTCATCAGGTACGCTAAATCATATCAATGTTAAGATTTTATTTGATTCTGGTGCTACAAACAGTTTCATTTCACCATCTGCATTAGAAAAGAGTGGGTTGGCAGCCTACGAGCACGATGACTTTAAACAAGTCGAGATGGCTTCGGGGGAAAAACAAGTGGTAGGACCTAGTGTTGATAATTGTATAGTATACCTAGGAATGTGTACTACCAGGTTGAAGGTATACGTCACTGCTCTCGGGGCGTATGGCCTAATCATTGGAATGGATTGGTTAGAAGCTCATCAAGCTTTGGTAGATTGTTTTGCAAAAAGGGTGCTTTGTGTTGACGATGAAGGAAGACCAGTAGAGATACAGGGTGTACAGAGAAAGGTGTCATTACGCTTTATCTCAACTATGAAGGTTAAGAGATTCTTGAGGCAAGGGTGTCGACTATATGTAGTGGAAGCAGTGAATGAAAGGAAGGGACCCTCCTTGGATCAATACCCGATATTGTCAGAATTTAAGGATGTTTTTCCGAATGAGTTACCAGGGTTACCTCCTGAGAGGGAGCTTGATTTTACTATTGAGTTGAAACCTGGTGCATAACCAATTTCCAAGACTCTGTATCGGATGACAGCGCTGGAACTTTCTGAGTTGCAAATGCAGTTGAAAGAGTTACTGGACTTAGGGCTAATAAGGCCTAGTGTCTCACCTTGGGGTGCACCAGTAATTTTTGTAAGGAATAAAGATGGTTCCTTATGACTGTGTATAGATTACAGGGAATTGAATCGTGCTACAGTGAAAAATAGGTACCCAATGCTGCAAATAGATGACCTCTTCGATCAGATGAAAGGAGCAATGGTATTCTCAAAGATCGATTTGCGATCAGGGTATCACTGGTTAAGGATTAAGGAAGACGATATTCCTAAAAGTGCCTTTCGAAACTGGTTTGGACATTACAAGTTTGTCGTAGTACCTTCTGGATTGACCAATGCGCCAATAGTATTCATGAGCCTCATGAATGGCGTATTCTGGAAGTACTTAGACCATTTTGTACAAGTCTTTCTAGATGACATCCTCATCTATTCTAAGAATGAAAGAGAAAATGAGGAACACTTGCGAGTGGTGTTGTCCTGCCTTAGAGAGAAAAAA
>ML805949.1:94719-145997 GCA_009831015.1 Picea engelmannii | reverse complement strand
TGAAGGATATATTCTGGAAGCAGACGGACTATTGAGATATCGGGGAAGGATGTACATCCTTGAAGATGGGGATATTCAAAGCATCATACTGAAGGAAGCCCATAGAGCACTTTATTGTGTGCATCCGGGTGTGAAGAAGATGTACGCAGACATGAGGAATCTTTTCTTTTGGGTAGGCATGAAGCGTGATGTAGTCCATTTCGTCGCCAAGTGCCTAGAGTGTCAACAAGTGAAAGATGACCACCATCACTCAACAGGCCTCCTACAACCACATGATGTTCCTATGTCCAAGTGGGAAGTCATTTCTATGGATTTTGTTGTGGGGTTGCTGCTCACATCTCATAGACACAATGCCATTATTGTGATAGTTGATAAGTGAACCAAGAGTGCTCACTTTATTCCGGTTAGAGACACTTACAATGTCACTGATGTGGCACGTTTGTTTGTAAGTGAGGTTATCCATTTGCATGGGATACCTAAGAAGATCATTTCAGATAGGGACTCTAGATTCACTTGTAGGTTTTGGATAAGTTTGCAGTCAGCGTTGGGAACTCAGTTGAACTTAAGCATATCTTATCATCCTGAAATAGATGGGAAAACCGAGAGAGTAAATCAGGTCATGGAAGACATGGTTATGATGTATGTCATGGATAATCAAACCCACTAGGAGAAGTACCTACCTTTGGTAGAGTTTTCCTACAATAACAATTTTCATAGCTCCATCAGAATGCCACCCTACGAAGCTTTGTATGGAAGGCCATGTAGAACGTCGTTGAGTTGGGATAGATTAGAAGATCGAGTAACAGTTGGGCCAGAATTGATTCAAGAGATGGAGGAACAGGTGATTTAGATTAGGCAGAGACTAAAGGAAGCACAGGATAGGAAAAAAAGTTATGCGGATGCACACAGGACCGACCGAAGTTATGAAGTGGGAGACCAGGTTTTCATTCATATCAGGCCTAACAAGAGTACCATACGGTTTGGGAAGGGGACAAATTTGTCACCTCGATTTATAGGACCGTTCAGAATCTAAGAGAAAATTGGACCTGTTGCTTATCATCTCGTACTGCCACCCCACCTACATAAAACTCATAATATTTTTCATGTATCCGTTTTACTTCATTATGTTGTTGATGAATCACATAAGTTAAATTGGAAGGAATTGCAAGTATCAGATGCGAGAACTCTCACAGTAGAACCATTACGCATATTGGACCATAGAGTCAGATAGCTTAGGAACCATCTGGTAGACCAAGTTAAGGTCCAATGGGACAAGTATAGTCCAGGATCTACTACTTGGGAAGATGCCGAGACACTACGACAAGGCTATCCCTCATTTTTTTTGACCACCTCGAGAATATGTTTCTCGAAGGTGGGGTGTATGTAACACCACCTTTTGACTTAGACAATCAGGATTACCTGAGGCCTACCCACTTTTATTTTCTATTCACAAGTGAAACTATTAGATGATACACTTGAACTTTTAGACGTATAAATTTTATGAATGTTTAAATATATTTGGATAATGATGGATATGATGCGATATATTGTGAGAATGAAAATTTTATGAATGTTTAAATATTATTGATGATGATGGATATGGCGCGATCTACCATGTGAATGTAAATTCTCTGAATGTCTAATTGTTATGGATGATGATGGATATGATGTGACATATTGTTTGAATGAGAATCCCATGAAGGTTTAAATGCTATTAGAATGATGTTGGATATGATGCAATCTATTTTGTAAATGATAATTTTATGAATGGGTGTCGAAATTGAATTATGGGATATTATGAGACCTATTTCTAACTTGAAAACTTTGATGTTAAGTTGTTGGTATGCGGATACCGAATTGAAATTATGGTTGTATGCAATTACATGATGATAATGCATAGAAATGCATGAGTTTGTGTTACAGACTAATCTGCGGGTTATGGGCTATGAAATAGCCAAGGGATAATAATGATGAAAGTGGATGTCATGACCACTGGCCGAGAAACAATATGGTATGAATCTTTGTATGTGAAATTATATTGGTTTGGATGCATTGCTATGATATGTGGACTAGTGCAGGATTTCAGGTGGTGAGACTGCCCAAAACTAAATAGACGATGACAAAACTCCCAGCAACACGGTGCCACTATATATTCCATTGTAGGCTATGGACCCTAGTCCTATTAGGAGGGGTGGAGGCATTTCCCACAGTGTATCCTCCAAAACCTGAAGTCATGGGATGGCGATGTTATCTCACGCTCCCCTAGACGTGTGATGATGACTGTCAGTTGCCTGCTGGGGAAGCTTGGTCAAGATAGTGACACTTTCGCTTACGAGTTCTATTTAGAGTTAGGTTAATATAGTTGACGCTCCAAGATAGTCCAACAGAGGAAGGATATGAATGGAAGATGGAAATAAGTTAGGGAGGAAGGATGAGTAGAAATAGTTGAGAGTGTATGGAGATTTGCCCTATGTTGGAACTTATTGTTTTCCTTCTGAAATGAAAATGCATATATATATATATGAATATTCATAATTATGTAATTAAACTACAATTGTCTAAATAACATTGTTGAGCTAGATAATTGAAATTAAAGGATTTCGCAAACATTTGATTGGTTTATTTTCTTTTATAAAATGAATAGTCTTGTTGAATGGATTGGATGCATATGGAAATTACTATAGAGATTATAATTATTGATATTAGTACATGAACGAGACTTGTATGTACTAGCTACACATGCATTTTTTGCACATGTACACTAGTATGTATGAGCTTCTTGGCTTACTTACTAATAATGTCGGTTATTTGTTAGGAATGTGTGAACCATGTTTCTTTTCTCTTGTATCATAAAATACCTTAACTTCGGAACGAAGTTTCTTGAAGGGTGGGTGTATGTAACAACCCTAGCTAAATGATTGCTTAAGATTTACCAAGTATAATTAATTAAATAATTAACTGTCCTAATGTGTATTAGTTAAATAATGATTATTTATTAATAATATTAATTAATTAATTAATTATTGTTTAATATATGTTGATTAATTAATTAATTGATTGATTAACACATTTAATGTTTAGGGTAAAGAATTAAATACTAATAACTTTTAATTCATTATTATAAAACTTTACGTATGACAAGGGATAGGGTATTGAATGGAGGGATAAGGTAGTAAATGGAGGGATAAGGTGGGTGGCATTAAATGAAGGAGGAGGCGGTGAACGGGGAAATATATGAGGGGGCAGAGGCCTTTGGGAGATTATGAAATTTTTGGGAGAGGAACCATTATTGGGAGAGAAGGACTGTATTTTGATGTCTATGATATTGTTTTGGTTTGGGAGTTTGGGTGGACTGTTACAGGGGTGCACCAGGTTGCTGGGAGTTTTGGGCTTGGGGGCCAGGAATCCTCACAGAATCATGGAGCTAGGGAGCCGGACAGGCTCTGTTCCTAGTTGGCAGGGAGGAAGATTCAGTTTTGGGCAGGGTTTTGGGCAGAGAAACAGATAGGACAACCGAAGATTGGGAATTAGCATTAGACAAAGGTATGTATTTTAGTGATTATGCTGTGTTATGTGATTTAATTTCATGCTGTGGATAAATTTAATTTATGCTGAATAAGTTATGGTTAAATGCTGAAGATTAAATTGTACAACATACATTTTTCTTTATTCTTTATTTAGCGTCTGTTTTATAAAGCTCTGTGGGGATAGAGACCTTACACTAGATGGTGTCAAAGTACACCAATATATTTCATGCCTTGCATTGAAATATGGGTATAAGAGACTCTTACCTAGTTTTGAAGTATAGTGGTGGCCTACATAGCTACATCCAAACATACATGGATTTCTTGGACATCTCCTCACTAGAAGCCATGTATCAATATGCTGTAAAATTTGGGCAGAAATTTAAGTAGCAGAATAAATGGCAGTTTGGGTTTGAAAATACTTCAAAACAAAAGAATGGAAAAGGTGTATCTAACTCATAGAACAAAGGAAAAATCAAGGATATCCAAATCATGACAATCATTCCAAGATGTAGGAAAATAAGGGTAATGGGAAGACAAAGAAGGGCATTGGAAAGTGGTGTTAGTTCCACAAAATACCCTAGCACAACACTAATAAATGTTTCTAAAAACAATCATTGTTGGATGAACTTAAAGAAAAATAAGTGGAATCTATCTTGAACTTTGATTCAGAGAAAGACAAGGGAAATTGAATTATTGATGCAAAACCCGATGTTACTATTGCAACTACAAAGGTACAACTAGAAGAATTAGAGGATCTTGAGGAGGGGGAGCACCTCTTCCATTCACATATGTGGGTGAAGGGGACTCCACTACATTTCATTGTTGATAGTGGTAACCATAAGAACCTAATATCAACTAAGGTCACCAAGATATTTAAGCTTCTAACAATACCACACCCCCAACCATACACCATCGGTTGGTTCAACCAAGGAAGAGACATCCATGTCATCCGACAATATCGCATGTCCCATGGAATTGATCCCTTCAAAGATGAGTTATTATGTGATTTTTCTCCACTTGAAGGTTGTGAAGTTATTTTAGGACAACCCTATTTGTGGAAACACCATGTTGTTTATGAGTCTAGGCCTGTAGTATCATTGTTTCTTTGGGATGCCAACTCTACAAGGTACCAGAGGTAGTGTCGACTACTACAATTTACTTTCTCTTGGAAAAGCAATGCCAAAAAGTAATCTCTATTGGCACAGGAGCAGACCCAAGGTTCAACGCTACAACAACGCACCAACAAAACCCTAACTACCGACCCTTTCAGCAACACCTGCGAAGCAGATGAAGTCTCACCCGAGGTAGAGGCAGGGGTGGTTGCAGGACTCGGATGTTTGCAACCTTAGTTGGGACACAGATCTATGATTCTAACACTTAATAGAGCACTCAACTATTAACATTCATCAATATTCAGTCTCAGTTACAACGCGGTTAAACCCTAATTACATAGCATCGCAGTATTCAACCAGATCTAGCATCTAGCAACACTTAGCATGATGAAACAGATCAGATCTAGTAGATTCAAGCATTAAGCATATGTATACAAGTCATATCTAACATCCATCCATACTATTAAGAACTAAGAATCAACAGATCTATCTACCATACATCTATATTAAAGCACTAATCAAGTAAACACATAAACATATCAATACATCGCACAAAGAAGAGCATCACAACATGTATGTGGTTCACCCCCACCCTGGGGCTACGTCCAAGAATTCTTCTCTTATTTATTATCTTCATTCAATGCACAGAGCCACAAGACCCACTCCTCATAGGACAAGAGATCTGCACGCACCTCACCAGATCCTCCTTCCTCGAGTTAGGTCACAACACAAAGCCTTCCACAATCTGTTACAACCACTTGCACTTAGCTCTGCAAGTCTCACACAGTATGCACAAAGCACTTACAACTCTTGATCACATAGATCCAACTCTAGCACTTAGACAACTTGCAACTGCCTCCTCTTACATTTCCTAGCCTTCTATTTATACATACAAAATAGGCCTAAACATGAGTAAACCCATGGGCCGACATTCTCATATCCGTTACATAATCCCAAATCCCCAAAAGGGCCCTAAAATGGGATGAGATCCCGCGATCTTCGCTTCATCTTGCGCTCCACCTTCGACAGCCTGTCGAAGTCCCAAAATTGGATCAAAATGACTAAGACTCCTCAAAACTTGGTCAATGGCCAACAGGCCCCCAACACTCACTTGTGACTCGTCTCAAGTCACTCTGATATGACTAGTTCTGCTTCAAAAGCCTCGAGCTTGGCTCAAGCTTCTTTGACTTGTTTTTGTGCCACAACCTCCTGTTCAGTGAACTCTTGTATGACTGTTTTGTTGACAGGTCCCTCTAGGCATTGTTTAGCTGCAATGATGACTTGCTCCATTTCTGCTCCTTGGCCTTCGATCTCTGTGAACAATTGGTAAGCCTTATCCTGTACAGGTTGGAGCCTCTGAGTCACTTCCATGACTTTTCTCTGGATAGTGTGGACCTACTGTTGGGCATTGCGTTTCTCTTAGGATCGCTTCATTCTTTCCACAGTTGACACGGGCTTCAACTTTTCTTCTTGGAGCTGTGACTCCAGTGCCTTCAGTTATGGATTCTCAGTGAGTTTCTCGTAGGTATAGGCACCATAATTAGTGAGTTGCTTACATTCCATGGCAAGGGCCTTTATTCTCTCAACTGCGCTTTGAGAAGTTGCTTCTCTTTGGTCCCTCACATCCTGCGGGGTGTTGGGCATTATGCGAAGCTCTAAGTCTGTTATTCATTGATGTAGCTATTGGATAGCTTCTGTGAGATTCTCTACTTGATGCGTGACTCAGTCTTCTACTTTTGTTTATAATCCCGTCATAGAGAGAAGTGATCTGTTGACTTCTTCTTTCACTTCGAGTTTCTCTGCGAGCAACTGTTCTTTTTCTTGTTGCATCTGGGATTTCTCTTCTTCAAACATTTTTTGGAGAGCAACCTTCTCCTTCTCTGCAACTCTGCATTGTTCTACGATTATGCCTTGCACTTTCTTCAAGGCCTTGGTGGCTTGTTTTGTTTCTTCTTGAGCGCGATGAAGGTGAGCTTCGATCACATCAGCTAGTCGGTGGAGTTGGGCTGGCTCACCTCCCAACTCTGGTTCTCCTTATGGTAGGGGCACAGTGGAGGCTACACGGCTGGAATGAAGGTCCTACTGTACCCCTTGGAGTTTGACCTCATTTCTATCATACATTTCCTCCTACTTAGCTTCTTTCTTCTCCATGATTTCCAACGAAGCGTCATTGAGAGTTGCAATGATGAAGTCAAAATCATCGACAGTAAGCATAGTCTTCATCTTGGTCACAGTGGATTTCAATTTCTTTTGGGAAGAAGGTTTCATGGGAGAAACCTTCCTCTTCTTCAGGGGATCAACCTCATCTCTGGGCAGTGTTACTTCGCCTGGCTTATGTTCATCTCTTTTACCATTTAGTTCTTCTACTTCGTCATCACCTCCTTGGTCAGGTGATACTAAAGCAGTCTTTCCTGATGCGCTTCTTAAATCTTGGACCTCTTCATTCTTCTTCGCTCTAATGGGCCTGGGTGTATCATGTTCCTTTTGCGTGGTCTCTGGGTTGTCAAGGTCAGACATCTCTGCAGGGTCTATGGGAAGAAGGAGGTCTGTGGAACAGTCCTTAGTGATCTTCTCCAGGTCTTCTTTTGTAAGCTTGTAGTAGGACTGAAGTTGATCCTTATGTTCATCAACTCACGTTGTTATGTAGATGAAGTGTTGATCTATGTAGAACTTCATCAGGGGTTGGAACCTCTGTAGGGTGTTTGGAGTCATGTGTGGTTCAACTTCGATGGCTCTCTTCAGCTGCAGGTAATAAGTGTGAAAAATAACATTCAACTTCCACTGTTTGTTCATATCACTCGAGTATCAAAGGGTAGTGAACTTCGCAACAACCGACCCAAATGGTTCAATATTAGGGAAGGTCACACCTTCCAGCATATCCCAGGAAACAAAGTTGATGAGGATTAGGAGCCAGCTAAAGTGAAACTCATAGCCCTGATCCCATGCTTCATGATAGTTTAGCTCCATCTGATTAACTAGGTACTTCACCCAATTCATCTATAGGCCTTCAACACACTTCCCTGGGAGGTCAACAACAAAGCATGTGACCTGTGTAGGTCCGTTTTTCCTTACTAACTTTTTGGCTATGAGATGGTAGGCTAGGCACACTACGCCATTCTGGATGGAGGCTACCTTGTAGCCTCACGTTCCATTTTCAACATCGTCGTATGTATCCTTGATCTTCTGTGCTAGCACACGATCTGTGGCTTTTCTTGGATAGAACTCCTGCGGGTCGGGTCCTTGCATACTTAATCTTGTGATCCTATGGATCAATGTCAGATCGACTGTAATACATCAGTATAGCCATAAGTAACTGCCATGGTAACATGAAATAAATAGCTTGACACATGCGTTCACTTCCTGGTTCCTTCCGAAGTGTGGGATCTTCATGACATATAACAGAGTGGACTGCGCGAGGTTCATCACCCACGGCTAGGGGATTATCTTTGATTTCTTCCCCTTCTTCCTAGTCAAGTATTTATACGAGGTGAGCATACTATAGTTCTTGCGATCTCCAAGGATGAAGTCACTGAACTTCAACACTGTGATCTTGTCCCGCTGCATGCGAACTGCAAGTATCCCCTTCTTGAGATATGCAGTAATCATGGAGTACTCGAAATCTCTTAGCACACTATCTCGACTCACCGTGCTGGCCAGAGGCGGGATGTAATTGGGCAAGATGTTTGGGATCAACTTCACATTGGCTAGGTCATCTTTGTGTTTGGTTCTCTTTTCTGTCGATGGTCGAGATGATCTGTCTCCACGAGAAGTCAACGGAGAGGCTTGCACTCCTCTTGTCAATGACGCTTGAATACTTGCAGACATTACTCTTTCAGACATTACTCTTTCAGTCATTAGGTTAATGAGAACTTCTTCAACAATTTTCTCTGCAGTGCTGAGCTCATCCAACATGCACACTAGTGGTTGAATATCTCGGGTTCAAAGAGTAACTTCTCAATGTAATGGGATGAATGGAAATAATGCGATGATCACTATGCAAAATTAACTAGTTTTCGGACTCAGATTAACGGTTAGAAAAAATGTTCTCGTTGCGTGGCGCGATGGGATAAATAGATAACTTGGCAACAGATCTCTTGCAACGGGTGAGAATCCTTCATTAACTCAATTCTGTCCTTTATAGCGTGGTACCAATGGTCTAGTGGTGAACTTTCTGATCATAAATGCCTTTCTATCCGTTCGGGCCATCGTTCTAATGGTTATACTGTTTCCAACGGTTATATTTCTTCGCCATGGCGAAGTGCCATGTGACGCTATTCTGATATCCCAACAAAGTTCCAATTTTGAAATTTTTCCTTTTGGGAGGTTCCCTCTAGAACCTTATGTAACTTTTCGATCTTAGCTTTCTTCTTACTTAGTTTTCTAGCCTTCTTTCCAGTGAGCTTCATCTTGGTATTCATTTTTCCATTTTGATTCTTATCTTCTTTCGGCAGAGTAACTTCGCGCTGGTAAGATTCTTTCCTATAAATAAGGGGTAATACTTCATCTATATCTGGAATAGCTACTTCAATCTTTTGTAGGTCTTCTGGCATTATTCCTACTTCCACATTTGAGTCTCTGGTTTTAAATAACTTTCCTTGGTTTTGTTTTTCTTCAATCAAGTGTGTGATCCTCCTAGTCATGAAATCTTTTAACTCTTGCTTCTTCTTCTCTAAGATTTCTTCTTCTTTTCTTCTAGCCCGATCTCCTTCAATCCAAGGTTTTCCTAGTAACATATCAAATGGGGCGTTGTTCTCAATAAATTTAACAACTTCAAATTCTTCCTCCGTCGAAGTTCCATGAGCACTCGTAGATATCTAGGTGATCTTTCCACATAGGTTTATCATCTTTCCTCTAAATAACCCTATTCATCCCAATGAAGGAATCATAGCAGGCTTTCCTAGAATTTCCTAAGTTCTTTATGTCATAATATTTACCTATGTTTCCTCATCCAGAACAAAGTCAATGTCGAAGTCTCCTATTCTTACTTCAACACATTCTTTTTCTTTGAAGATATATGATAAGCTGATATGTTGGTGGTTATTCAAGGTTTCTTTCATTTGTAGCAATACTTTTTCTGATTCTTTCTAGGGCTCTATCATAATCTCATTTGTTGGATCTGCCTTAGGTTTTTCTTGTCTCATATTCATTCTCTCAACCTTAGCAATCATTCTAGGAAAATCCAAAACTTCATGGTCTGTAGCTTTGCAACAGAGGAAACTAGGTATTCTTCCAGGGAATTCCTTAGCCAAATGTCCCGGTCTTCTGCAACTGTAACAAAGAGTTAATCCTCTCTTTCTCTTAAATGATCCCCAACCTTTCATGTACTGCGCACTAGGATCATGGTAGCTAGCCTGCAAAAACTTCTTTCTAGGATCCTGCATCCATTTATTAGTCCAAACATTCTCTCTATGCATAGGTATAACATATATTTCACTATTCTTATCAGATCTACTCATATCAAATCTTCTTTCTTCTATCAGTTCCCTAGTTTTCAAGCTAGGAAAAATATTATCAAACATACCTAGATCCATACTTTAGAAACACAAATTTCCACTAATCTTATCTTCAACAGAGCACAAATATTTTAGATATAAAAAATTTCACTATTCTTACCTCTATCAGAGAACAAAGCATTCAGATCTTACCTCTTTTCTCCAGACCGGACTTCTTTTCTTAGCACAAAGATTCACGGATCAAGTAGAATATTGTGCACTAGAGCGACAGATCTATGCATAGACCTTTCATAATTTCAAGTCAGATATTTGCACAAATCTTTTTTTTCCTCAGTTCCCAGCAATCATAGTTTCAGGTCCCGTCATTGGAACCATTTGTTGGCATAAAGGAATACCCAGGGTTCAACGCTACAACAACACACCAACAAAACCCTAACTACCGACCCTTTTTGGAACACCTGCGAAGTAGATGAAGTCTCACCCAAGGTAGATTTAGGGGTGGTTGTAGGACTTAGATGTTTGCAACCTTAGCTAGGAAACAAACCTGTGATTCTAACACTTAATAGAGCACTCAACAGTTAACATTCATCAATATTCTATCTCATTTATAACATTGTTAAACCCTAATTATAGAGCATCGCAGTATTCAACCAGATCTAGTATCTAGAAGCAGTTAGCATGACGAAACAGATCAGATCTAGTAGATTCAAGCACCAAGCATATGTATATAAGTCAGATCTAACATCCATCCATACTATTAAGCATTAAGCATCAACAAATCTATCTACCATACATCTATATTAAAGCACTAAGAAAGTAAACACATAAACATATCAATACATTGCACAAAACAGAGCAACACAACATGTGCGTGGTTCACCCCCACCCTGGGGATACTTCCACCAAATATTCTCTTCTTTATTATCTTCATTCAATGCACAGAGCCACAATACCCACTCCTCATAGGACATGAGATCTGTGCGCACCTCTGTTGGGCTCTAAAGATGTCCTAAAAAAAAACTTATTTTAACACTAATTTATCAACCTGAGGATACGTCTTTTATCTCAATAATATCAACAAAGTCTATGCAGATAGCTCGTAGAGGCTAAAATCGTGTAATTAAATCAAACCCGATTTTATCAACAATAAAGTTCCTCAAATGTTCATTAAAGATTATGAGACTAAGATCTTACTTAACAAAATTGAAATATGATTAATAACATGGTGCGAATGAAAAGGAATTAACTAATCTGTTGAATTCGTTTAACTTAGATGCAGTAATTGAATCCAGGTAAAGACTTGCATAATCAACTATCAACTATGAATCAAATTGTTGGAAAGGAAATGGTGAATTACTCTATCTGTGGAAAGAAACAACAATTGTAATCTAATCGAAAGGGACAACAAATGTAACTTAATTGTAAGGAACAACAAATGTAACTTAATTGAAAGGAGCAACAATTGCGAATCTAAGTAAAAGGAACAACGCGTATGAAAATGTGAGGAACTATCAAGCAGTAAACTACAGTAATGGAAGTGGAATAACAATCACTGACACTCAAGGGAAACATCTATATTCTGTACGCAAACAACATAAAATTATTGACCCACTTGTGCATTCATCTTAACTATTGTGAAAGATATTTGAATCATAGAACATAAATCAAACTAATACATTTACAGATTGAGAAAGTAACTCCTTTAGACTGGGCCCTTGGTCCTCATAAGCACTACTACTAGAAACTCACTACGTGGAAATGGTGAAAACGTTCAAATCTTTTATTGATTCCAAAGCTAGTACAACATTTACAAAAACTGTTTGCGCAGAGAAATTATGAGTTCTGAATACTTGGATACAATTCTTAGATTATCTTTTCAGGATCTATTACCCTCTATATATTACAATGATATGGGTAAATTAAGACATCTTGAGGATCGAGATATCGTCAGTATTTATTTACTATTATAAAGTTACAAGATAGAAAATCAATCATCTTCAAAACTGCTTTGCGCCAAAAGTCCTTAACCTCCAATAGCTTACACATATTCAATATCTCCTTTGCTATCTCAGGTTTGACAATGTTTATCTATTCTTGTAACAAAATCAAACAATTCCAATCGTATTTTAGAATTTATTTAATATAACTCAATAGTATCGCTAGAAGACATATTAATAATTTTCTATCATATTTATCCCTAATTAATAGAAAATTCAATCAAGATTATGTCATGAATTGTGGGAATAAGGAGGACATTTGTACCTTTTCCACAACCCAACATACCCCCCAACTTACCTTCTTGCATGTCCTCATGCAAGCTGAGATATTACATGTAAAGCAATGATGCTGTAAGGAGGAAAGGTTGGTTCACTAGGTCTCCTGAACAAATTATTTATTTTGAGCTCTCCAAAAGTAGCATCCTCCATTTTCTTATTAATTTGATAATCTTTCTGGTAACTTTATGGAGGAAACCAAATGATAGGGGGATTATATATGCACCCAAATCAATCAAGTCCTTCCTCCTGGAGAATTCTGGAATATCTTTCCACTCTGAAGGTAGTTGCAAATAAATTCCTGAAACCAAAGGGTTCCCTACTTTTTACTTCATTGGAGGATGCATACCATCTTAACTTGGAAGCAGCAAAAGCTTCTTATTTGAGTTCTCTAAAATATATGATGTCTGAACATATAACATGTCAATGGATAGGGGATAAAGAGTCCACGACCCCCTCCATGAAGTTTCTATGTCGCATAATGGCTGGAAAGGACTTTGGAGGCTCCCCTTTGATCTAGAGATCTAACCCAGTTTCCCTCTTCATGAAGATTTTGTGAGCTTTAGACCACCTGATTTGGTTTTTAGTAAAGGACAAGAATGCATGAAACTGTATGTCCCCAATAAAGGGACCAAGGTTATCTTTTCTGTCATCTTCCAAAATGAAGTTATGGAAGTATAAATCGCATAGAAAGTATTGTACCTTCTCTTCTTGCTCTCTAAAATATGAAATAAACTTAGGAACAATGGTAAATGTAATTGTTTTACCTTCTCTAATGGCTTTCACCCTCAACAACAATTAATGTTCCAGCAAGAACAAAGTATAATTGTTGGCAGGAGCTCTGCAATTGATTGCATCAGTGTAGACATCACAAATCTCTTTGATTTGCTCCAAATCTTTTTCCAAATGTTTTTGTACCTTCTTCACCTTCCCTTGGGCTCTGGTGAGCTCAACATAAGTCTCTCTTTCTATTGCTGACATGTCCTTCAGTTGTTTAACTACCTTTTGATGTTCATCCATAGTGACCATCTCATCTCTAGGTTGAGTCAATGCTTGTTGGGCTTGTACCAGCTCTGCCTTTAGCCTATCAATGATGGAAATTTGTTCCCGAGAGCGAGATGCTTGATATTATTCCATAGCGTCCATCTCATCTTTGGATTGAGTTAATTCTTGATGGGATTGTATAATCTCTGCTTCCAGTCTATCAACGATAGCACTCTGTTCGTGAGACTCAGATACTTGATGCTCTTCCATAGTCATCAATTCATTTCTGTTTTGAATCAGGATTTGTTGGGAATGCATCAATTCTTCCTCCAATCTCCTAATGGAAGCATCATGCTCAAGGGATTGAGTTGTTTCCTCTGAGACTGGGGTATCTGTCTACACCTCAACATCAATTGTTTATGTAGGCATCTCTTTTGTTGTCATTATTTGGGTTTCCATTTCTCACGTTTCTAAAGGAATTACTTCCTCATTCTGAGCTACTACATCCTCTACTATTATTTCTTTAGGGTCTGTCTGTGTCCCCACATAGTTTGTAGTGATTGTTCTTTTAGGAAGAGGGTTTCTTCCTTGCACTCTAGGCCTTTTGTTTTTCTTTCTTTCATGGGCCTTGTCAGCTTCTTCTAGCTGTTTTCTTCAGTCTTTAATAATTTGCCTGAGTTTGCCAGCTTTATGCTTTAATACTTCAACCTTTTTATCCCTTCTCTTCAACAACTTGTTTTCCATTTTTAGCTTTCTGATTCTCCTATGGCTTTTTCCTGATTTCAGTTTGTGATGGGTCTCAAGGTCTTCTTCATTCTGGTCAGTAGGTAGTTGTTCCCCTGCTCCTTCCAAGTGCTCTGTCTATTCAAGGGCTACTTGGAAGAGGGTTTCTTCCTTACACTCTGGGCCTTTTGTTTTTCTTTCTTTCATGGGCCGTGTCAGCTTCTTCTAGCTGTTTTATTTACTCTTTAATAATTTCCCTGAGTTTGCCAACTTTCTTCTTTAATACTTCAACCCTTTTAGCCCTTCTCTTCAACAACTTGTTTTCCTTTTTTAGCTTTCTGATTCTCCTATGGATTTTTCCCGATTTCTATTTGTGAGGGGTCTCAAGGTCTTATTCATTCTGGTCAACATGTATTTGTTCCCCTGTTCCTTCCAAGTGCTCTATCTTTTCAAGAGATCTACTTACCTCAGGAGGAGGTTCTTCCTGTTCTGCATCCTCTAGGAATGACATTTCAATCTTAGGAAAGTCTTCAGTATGTTTTGAATAAGAGGCTCGTTCTTGGTATTCTTTTGGCCTATTGGTGTCTCTGTCAATTGAGGTCCATAAACTCCCTAAAACCTAAGCTATTTCTACCTCATAGATTTTCAAAAATTGTTCTGTCAGGTGCCCCACTGCTGTTTGGGTGTCTTCCTAACTATTTTCTTATGAGGTTTGTTCTGTCTGCTCAATTCCATGAACATTTCCTTGTAAGGACTGCTCTGTAATGTATTGAATTTCTTCAGGCAATTTTTTATGTCTTGGATTTCTTCAGTCGTTTCTTGAATTTGTTCTGTCATTTCTTGAATTTCTTCAGGCTGTTTTGTTCGTGTGCTTCTTTTTTTCCTCTCAATGGGGGATTTAGGAGCAACCATTGCTCTTTTTATCTTTCTTGTTGATGCCTCTGCTTGTGAGGTCTGAGTCTTTATAATTTGGATGGGGTCTACTTCCACTTCAGGTTGAGGGGATGGAACTTCTATTTGGGCAGTGGCCTCCCCTTCCTGTATCTTTTCAATTTCCTGTGGTGGGTCTTCATGATGTAATTCAGGTTGTTCCAGTTGTATAGGTCTATTGGCCTCGATAAGATCACCCCAGGTTAATTGAGTTTGACTCAGGGCCTTATTTACTATCATTTTAACTAATCCATGGTGGTTGATGATAGTAACAGGATCTTTGGCCTTCTGTGTTCTTAAAGCAACCTTATGTGACATGGAATTTAGAAAGAATGGTAAATTGATTACTAACCATTGTTTGAGTGCTACTAGCAGTTTGAGGTGGTGTGGTTGGATCACATCGTATCATCCATCACAGGTGATGTACCTCTGAATTACCCCAGCCAGTTCTTTCCATGGTTCGATGAGAGTGTTGGAGTTAAGTCCCTTCCCCTTTTTATCCAATTCCTCTCCAGGGTCTACGAAAGATTCTATAGATTCTTTGAGCGTTGTATATACTTTTGTCCATTGAATTCCTGTCTTAGGGAGACTTGTAACCTCTGCTACGATTTTCAGAGTAACTGGAATTTGTATATCTCGAACCATGGATATTTCTCCTTGCAAGTTATGAAAGAATTCAAGCGTGATGTTCGTATCATATCCTTGCAACCGGTTGAAGTACTCCATCCACCCAGACGATGTAGGATTTCTCTTGCTTTCTCAGTTACCTATATTAATGTTGGCTCCCAACGAACACTTCGACCACCCATATTTCTATGAGAAAATGAGAAAGACTATCATTCCTGGTTGCAAACTTGGTTAGACCAGCTTGGAGGAAATATTACCAAAAATAGAAAATATCAGAGAATAACAAGTGTATAAAAATGTGGGTTTTCCTTTTATTACAATCATTATGATCTTATTGGAAAACATGTCGAGCATCCACTCCCCTTATTAATGTAGAGGTCGACCTTGATCGTCAACGTAGGAGAATGTAATGAGTGTAGGTATTTCAAGTGAGAGGTAATAATTACGCTGTCGCCGCCAGTGGGGAACAATCATGTATAATTTTCAAAAATCATATTTAAGGAAAAATAAGACGAAAAAAATTAAATCTGTTCATTTTAAAAATATTCCACATATCATAATGTTGTTACTTTTCCCGTGTTATTGAATATAACCGAAATTATAGCCTTGTTATTGAGTAAAAGAAATCTAGAGACACATAGAAACTTGGTGTTTTTAAGGTAAACTTCCATACCACAGGCAGAGCCACTGCCGCCAGCAGGCATCCATAGCCTCGACAGGGTTGTCTTTTAACCCATATATGAGCTCGTATCCTTAATAAATATTTGAATCGTCTTTTCCCAAAAATATCATTATCCTGGTTTGGTAGGCAGATGATGATAATGCCACTCACCAGATTGTAACTTAAGTGAACAAGCTAGCTCGTGATGAGACCCCTTGTCCTTTGACGAAAAAAATGTCAAAGGCCATTGTGCTTGTGTGGTAGCCATAGTGGGAATGTCACTTACTTTATTATCCTATGATCGTGGTAGGTTGTCTCATGATGAGACACGTTATTCTTTGTGGGACAAGTTTATTACTTATCTTTATTTGTTTTCATTTTTCATCATTTTTTTTTTTTTTTAAGGGAGGGTCATCTACTCCTTAAGAGTAAGGGATGGCGTAAAGAAGTGTAAGGATGCCAAGTAAAAGTGTGCTTAAGACTCCTTATTATAATATGAAGGTGAATTATCATTCAAGTATATTTGTATGTATATAGGGAAAAGAAACGAATTATGGTGGTTACAAATTATGAACAAGATTTAAGATATTTCAAAGAAATTAATCCAAAAAAAAAATTGATACAGTATGAGAGATAGTCCAGAAAATAATGATAGATAGTTGCAATGATAATTAAAAATAATCCTAGTGAAAATTAATTAGTGAAAGTCGTACCCCAAAGGAATGGCTAACGTTTTAATAGCATGAAGGAAAGGAACGACAACAAGGAAAAACGCAGAAGGAACAACAATTGTTCCTTTTTAGAATGCACAACGCAACCCAAGATGAAGGAACGACAATTGTGATGAAGGGAAGGACAATTGTTCCATTCAAATGAATAGCAATGATACTCAAAGGAACAACAATCGCGTGAAGGGAACGACAGTTGTTCCGTTCAAATGAACAACAACGATACTCAAAGGAACAACAATTGCGCGAAGGGAATGACAGTTGTTCCATTCAAATGAACAACAATAATACTCAAAGGAACAACAGTTGCGCGAAGGGAACATAAGTTGTTCCATTCAAGTGAAAAACAAATACACTCAAAGGACCAACAATCGCAACAAAGGAACGACATCTATTAAATTTTTAACCACCTGATTAGGTAATTTGGAAGCCTCCCATGGAAATAGATTTTTTTTGAATCTATGGTTGATTAGTCATCAACTAAATTCATTCAATTGTTATGGGTTAGTTTATTTCAAAATCAATTATTGGATGGTCTATTAAAGTCATCATTTCATTATAGTTGCCCGATCTCTGCTGCAAAACATGACATATTCATTTTTCCATGAAAGACAGGGTTTGTGTGATAAGATAAAGTAGGAGTAAGTAACATAAAATAGTTCTAATTGTGTTCAGTACAGTCATCTTTCCTAGTTCTTATTTTCCCAAGTGAATTTCCTAAAACTAAAAGAGAGAAAAACTAACAAATCAATTATATCTACAAAAAAAAAACTATATATAGTATGTATAGTGTCAACAAAATTCATCATTTATGGAGTTGGAGTGGCTGGGTTACCTTCCCAGCTAGCCAAAATCTGAACAGTAGGGTCCTTAATTACTTCTTGGTAGAAATATTCTTTTGAAGGCGATTGATGGTAGAGTCGTAACCAGTGTCCATTGACCAGAAAGGGAGATCCAGACCCGTTGATGGTACTTAAAGTGATTGTGCCATTATCATGGAATTCATTAATTTCATATGGTCCCAACCACCGTCTGTAGTTTTTCAGGAAAATCCTGAAATCTGGAATCATAGAGAAGTGCCCAATCACCTTTCTTGAATGATTTCTTCTTGATATGTTTGTCGTGCCAAGTCACTCTCTGTTGTTGAATAACATCTGTGTGCTCCAATGCAAATATGCGTGCTTCATCCAACTCGTTGAATCACTGAAGGCATTGTTTATGTGCTTCTGTAAGATCCAGTGGAATTTCCTGGGCCATCCTTAGGGTCTTGATCTCAAATTCGATTTGGAAGATGGGTTCTTTACCATAGATTAGGTGATAAGGAGAGTAGCCATTGGTGTGTTTCCATGTTGTGCAATAAGCCCATAAAGCATTTGGGAGCTTAGTATCCCAATTCTATCGGTTTGTTGAGACAGTCTTTGTCAAGATTACTTCCAAGACTTTATTGGTGCTTTCTACTTGCCCGTTTTCCTGTGGGTGGTATGGAGAAGTAACTATGTGTTTAATATGATAATTTTTCAGGGTGGTTGTGATTCTATGAGCTGTAAATTGTGACCCCCCATCAGTGATTACTTCCCTGGGTAGTCCATAGCATACAAATAATTTGAAAATAAATTTGATGACTACTTCTTTTGTTGCATTTGGTAAGGCTTCTGCCTCTACCCATTTGGTCATGTAGTCCGTTGCAAATAGAATATAGGCCTTCTGATTTGATTTCATATTGAAGGGGCCGATGAAGTCCAATGCCCATCTCTCAAATGGTTCTGTGAATACTTGTGCTTTAAAGGGAATTTCATCATACTAACCTGGTTTTCCCATCCGCTGACAATTGTCACAGGTCTGGACATATTTCCTCGCATCTTTGAATATTGAGGACATATTTTGTGTCCAGTCCTATGGTCTGCAAAATGCCCACCACAGGGCTCGTCATGTCCCGCCTTCAGTATGTCGTAGATTTTGTCATCTCGTACGCATCTGTGGATCTGAATATCAGCTCCTGTGTGGAAGAGATATCCACCAATCCAAGTGAATTGTGTGCTACGCTGGATGAATAGTTTTCTTTCCCTTGATGACAGATGTGTCGGTAATTTCCCTGCCGCCAAATAATTTTCCACATCAGCGTACCAAGGTGGATTTGCAGTGACGATAAATAGATGCTCATCTAGAAATTGATCTTCAACTATCAAGGAGTCATCTGTTTTGGGTATGCGGGATAGGAAGTCTGCTACAAAATTTTCTCTCTCGGGTCGATATTTGATGGTGATGTCAAATTCCTGCAATAGAAATAACCATCAAGTGACCCATCCATTATTAATAGGTTTATTAGCTAGATATTTAATACCAGAATGATTAATATATAGAATAACTGGATAGCCTGTTATATAATGATGAAATTTATTGATGGCATGTATAATAGCTAAAAAATCTTTTTCTGTTACTTTATAATTAGATTCCGCTGGAGTGAGATTCTTGTTGATAAAATAAATAATGTAGGGTTTCTTGTCTTATTCATGTCCAAGGACAACACCTATGGCAATATCCGATGCATCGGTGGAGATGTGAAATGGTATTTTCCAATTTGGGCCCCTCAACACTGATGTTGTCAAGATCATCTCTTTGAGTCCTGCAAATGCCACATCACACTTGTCAGACCACTGCAAGTCCGCATTACTAATCAAGTCATGTAAAGGTGCAACAATTCTTGCAAAATTTTCCATAAATCCGTGATAGTATCCGGAAGCACCAAGGAAATTACGTACCTCAGTTTGTGTGTGTGGTGTAGGTAGATTAAGGATTACCTCTATTTTTACTGGATCTACTCTAATTCCATTTGCAAAAATATAATTCCCTAGTACCACACCTTCTGTCATCATCATGTGACATTTTTCGTGGCTTAAACATAACGTGGTAGCAATGCACCGTTCTAGTACCTTCTCCAGATTATTCAATGCTTGATCAAAGTCGTCGCCATAAGGAGTGAAATCATCCATGTAAACTTAAATCCCTTCACTAATCAGATTGTTGAATATGCTCAGGATGGCCCTTTGGAATGTGGCTGGAGCGTTACATGGTCCAAAGGACAATACTCTGTATGCAAAGGTACGCCAGGGGCATGTAAATGTAGTTTTATTTTGATCTTTTGGGGAAATGTGGATCTAATTGTAGCCACTAAAGTCATCTAGGAACGAAAATGATTTCTTCCCTACCAAAGTATCCAGGACCTGATCGATGAAAGGTAAGGGGAAGTGGTCCTTTTGAGTGTCTTTGTTAAGTTTGCTATAGTCTAAAAATATTTTCCATTTTCCATTTTTCTTGGGGAAGATTACTAATAGGGAAACCCATCGACTATCTGAGATAAGATATATAAAGTCTACATCCAACAGATTTTGTAATTATTCCTTAACAATATCCCTAAGGTGGGGATTCAATCTTCTTTGAGGCTGTCAGATAGGTCGAGCATATTTATCAATATAAATATGGTATGTGCAGAGTTGCAGATCAATACCTTTCTTGTCAGAATACTCCTAGGCAAAAGCTTGTTGATATTTAGAAAGGACTTGAATCAGTTTTTGTTGTTGTTTCTCATCTAAATTGGAAATAATGTTCAAAGACTTCCCTGGTGAAATATCAACGGATTTGTTGTTATGAATGGCGGTAGTCAGGATTTTTTGTTCCATTAAATCTTTCAGCGACTCTCCCTGTGCTTCACAGTAAAGAACAACTTTGAGCATCTAGCACGTTGGGTTACCCACGATGGCTAGGTTGTTAATAAACCCACTGGTTACGTCATCCTCTAATTGGTTCTTGAGTCTGAGAGCTTCTTCCAACGCGAGAGGGGCTCATAGATCCTTCTTTGGATATCATCGTGGTGGCAATTGTGGATATATGAAAGTCGGGCTTGGCTTGGCTGGAGGATATAAGATGAGATTTTTTGTGACACCTCCTCTAGAAATTGTCATATTACCTGTTCGACATCCTATGTACGCATATGTTATTGCGAGCCATGGTCTTCCCAGTATTAATGGGTGCCCTTCGAGTCCACTTCTTGGGTTAATGATGAGTAAATCCACTGGATATTCCCAAGAGTTGACTGAAATTTCTATATCATGTAGTGTGTCGACTGGTCTAACTATTGATCGATCAACCAATTGTAACATAATCGGTGTGGGTTCAAAGGACTCAAAACTCAAGGTGTTGCAAGTTTCCATAGTCAAGATATTGATGGTCGCCCCCAAATCAACTAGTGTATTTCGAAAAGAACAACCCTGGATCTGAACTGTTACTATGGGGTTACCTAGATCTGCATATTTGACTGGTTCTTGTCTACCTAGAATTATATCAGACAAGGCTCCATTACACGAACTGTTGAAGATGAATCTTTAATTTTCCTAATAATCTTCCTCCCACATAGTTCCTTGATTGTCTTTGCATAAATTGGTATGTCTTGTAGAGCCTGCAGGAGTGGGATCTTGACATATAAATTCTTGAGTTCCCCTACAATGTCAAAGTTAGGATACAAGACAGATTTTTCTATCAACAATATTTCGGGGAATGGAGGGGAATGAGTTGTATCCTTATCGGGATCTTGTGACTCGATTGTGTTTCCTCCCTGCTCTATTTCTTCCGCTATTACCACAGTCGAGGGTGTTATTGTTGGTTGTTTGTTATTTTCATTCTCCCGCTCTTGGAAAATGTTACTTTATTCAAGAGAGATTATATGCCCCGATCTCAATCAGAGTTTGTTGCACCTTACCGAGTTGCTTTCCCCTTCCCCATTTTCCATAATCTGGATGGGTTGATTCGGTTTATTATTAGGATTTGGGTGGGGTTGGGCTAGTAATTGAGGGCACAATTTCGATTGGGGGTTTTGGGGTAGTTGGAGTGGAGCTTGCAACGTGGGTTGGGTTTGAGGGGCCATCCCCGTGGGTTGATTTTTTATCCTCATGGGGCACTGCCAATTCTGGTTCCAATTTGGGTTTTGGGCAGTTGTGTTGGGCCACTGTGAAGGGTAGGGGTTGTTATTTGAGTTTTGTCAAGATGAGGTGGGGTATTGTGAGTTAGGCCAAGTGGAACTTGTAGTTGGTTGATTCTGCCAAATGGGATTTGCAACAGGTTGGTTCAGCCAAGTGGGATTTGCAGGTGGGTATTGCTAGGTCTGCTAGTTCTGATTAGTAAATGGCTGGCCCTACCATGCATTACCGGAATTTTGCTGTTGATTATACTGTCCATAAAAGAAAGAGGAGGGGTCCTGGAGTGTATTTGGAGGTCGGGCATGCCATTGTCGACACTGAGCCATCAGATATAATGGTTTTGTTTCCTCTTCTACTTCTCTAAAGACAACTTTCAGTCCAGGGAGCGATGGGCATAGCTCCGTTCCATGATCCTTGGTGCAAATAGTGCAAACCTGAACCACATCCAAAGGAAATTCCCTTGGACCATGTTTTTTTTGCATCTATGGCAAAATACGACCAAAGTTTGTTCTACTTCTGCTTGTTTCTGTTTGGCCTACAATACATCCAATAGTGTAGTCAAAGTGCTCAAAATATATGTTTTGAAATTTTCTAAGAGATTACCAACTTCATCTCGTGTAACACCCCCACTGGTAATATTTCTATTTTTGGTGAGGGAAGTCTGATTCCTGATTTGGTCTGTGTACTTCCTCATGAGCACCTGATGCACAATAGAATGATGTTATCATACGTTTCTTGATAAATGTCACCCTTCCCCATTAAATTCAATGTTTCTACCCATTCATCTTTCATTCCTTTTACCAAAGTGGCCTTGAGCACCTCACCTTGTAATGTACCATAAGGAGACCTTTGTAAATTATATTGGAATCTTTCAACATATTCTTCTAATGTATCATTTTCTTTTGCAATCATTTGAAAGATTTCATCTTTTAGGTCCCTGGTTCTACAATAATCCTGGTATTTTGTCAAGAAGGCATGTTTCATCTCATCCCATGAGTTTATAGTTCTTCTCCCCAATCCCATAAACCAACGTAGAGCTGCTCCTTTCAAAGTGGAGGGGAACAGTTTTAATTTTTGGGGTTCAAAGGTGTAATCATACCCTCTACATAGGACATAAAATTCGAATAAGAATGCATCTGGGTCTTCTGAGATCAATCCATGGAAGGTTGGCAGGTTCTGTAGGGGGATTTCTTTCATGGGGGCATTGGTGATTGGATCAACTATTGGATATTCCAACATGGAGGTATGGGATCGTTGTTGATTTGGTTGTGCCATTTGGTCAAAGATCTGCCAATAATCTTCAGGAATTTCTTGGCCTGGTGGTTCCTTCGATTGATTACTTGATCCCCTAGGGGATTTGATTGCACTCCCTCTATCTGGGATTTCAGGTATGCCTTCTTCTTTCACAGGAGATTAAGGATTAGGGGGTGGTGATGGGTCAGCCTTGGCAACCCCACTGGTTTCTCCTTCTCCTTCCTCCACATTACGATATTTTCCCTCATCTAAAGGGTTGAGGGGTGGAATATTTGTGATTTGAAAGCTTTGCTCAGTTCCTTCAGTCTTGTTGTGAATCTCAGCGTGGGTTGTAGTTGGTTAAACTGTTACCTGAGGGATTCAGGTAGATCCTTTCCTAGGTCCAATCGAAGCTTGAGATTCAACTTTTTGGATGATGTCGTCTATGAAATTGCTTCTCCCAGGGAGCATCAAACCATGGGCTTTGGTATTTTTTGGTGGGGGTTTTGGTTTTTCAGGATCTTTCTTCTTAGTCATACACACTTCATGCAAAAATTAAAAAAAAAACACCTATATAACCTCTAAGTATCAACTGGAGGTAAGCGTTGGCATAAGCATCTTACTTATTGCCTGCGTAGGTTCTTACCTTTCGTCTTTAATACCTCATCCTCCAAAGACACAAACTATGCTACCTTTGACATTCTCCCCCGCAACGATGCCAAAATGTTGGGCTCTAAAGATGTCCTAAAAATAGCCTTAGTTTAACATTAATTTATCAACCTAAGGATATGTCTTTTATCTCAAGAATATCAGCAAAGTCTATGCAAATAGCTCGCAGAGGATAAAATCGCATAATTAAAGAAAACCTGTGTTTATAAACGATCGAGTTCCTCAAATGTTCATTAAATATTTTGAGACTAAGATCTTACTTAACAGAATTGAAATCTGATTAATAACATGCTGTGAATGAAAAGGAATTAACTAATATGTTGAATTCATTTAACTAAGATGCACTAATTGAATCTAAGTAAAGGCTTGTATAATCAACTATCAACTATGAATCAAATTGCTGGAAAGGAAATAGTGAATTACTCTATCCTTGGAAAGAAACAATAATTCTAATCTAATCGAAAGGGACAACAAATGTAGCTTAATTGAAAGGAACAACAAATGTAACTTAATTGAAAGGAACAACAATTGCGAATCTAAGTAAAAGGAATAGTGCGTATGAAAATGTGAGGAACTATCAAGAAGTAAACTACAGTAATGGAAGTGGAACAAAAATCACTAACACTCAAGGGAAACGTCTATCTTCTATATGCAAATAACATAAAATCATTAACACACTTGTGCATTCATCTTAACTATTGTGAAAGAGATTTGAATCACAGAACAAAAATTAAACTGATACAATTACAGATTGATACAATAACTTCTTCAGACTGGACCCTTGGTCCTCAAAAGCACTGCTACTAGAAACTCAGTATGTGGAAATGGTGAAAATGTTCAAAGCTTTTATTGATTCCATAGCTGGTACAACATTTACAAAAACTACTTACGTAGAGCAATTATGAGTTTTGAATACTTGGACACAATTCTTAGATTATCTTTTCAGGATCTATTACCCTCTATATATTACAATAATGTGGGTAAATTAAGCCATCCTTAGGATCGAGAGATCCTCAGGATTGATTTACTATTATAAAGTTATAATATAGAAAATCAATCATCTTCAAAACTGTTTTGCGCCAAAAGTCCTCAACCTCCATTAGCTTACGCATCTTCAAGATATCCTTTGCTATCTCGGGTTTGACAATGTTTATCCATTATTGTAACAAAATCAAACAATTCCAATCGTATTTTAGAATTTATTTAATATAACTCAATTATCGCTAGAAGACATATTAATCATTTTCTATCCTATTTATCGCTAATTAAAAGAAAATTCAATCAAGACTATGTCATGAACTGTGGGAATAAGGAGCATATTTGTACCTTTTCCACAACCAAACAACCTTGTTAGATCCTCCTTCCCTGAGTTAGGTCACAACACAAAGCCTTCCACAGTCTGTTACAACCACTTGCACTTAGCTTTGCAAGTCTCACACAGTGTGCACTAAGCACTTACAACTCTTGATCACATAGATCCAACTCTAGCACTTAGCCAACTTGCAACTGCCTCCTCTTACATTGCCTAGACTTCTATTTATGCATACAAAATAGGCCTAAACATGGGTAAACCCATGGGACGACATTCCCATACCCGTTACATAATCCCAAATCCCAAAAAGGGCCCTAAAAGGGGCCGACATCCTACAATCTCCGCTTCATATTGTACTTCGCCTTCGACATCCTGTCAAAGTCCCAAAATTAGGTCAAACATGACCAAGACTCCTCAAAACTTGGTCAAGGGCCAACAATCTCTCATACTAGAAAATTTATCCTCTTCATAGTTTGGTTAGAATGTGAATTGAAGGTGACTACAACCACCATGACCTTAGGATGGGGACTCTCTATAGAGAAGAAGAAGGTAAACAAGATTGTATAGGAATAAGGAGATATTTTCACTTCAATTGCAAGGGCACCTCTTTACTTCCAGGTCAAACATTCAAATGACTTGATACCGAGTTCTCCTTTACCTAATGTCCCAATATACAAATTCTCTCTTATGGAGAATGAGGAAATAAAATGTCAAATTCATGAGCTTATCCAAAAGGGCCACATTTGACCAAGATCATCACCTTGTGGGAAACCAAATGTATTGGTACGGAAGAAGGACAAGACATTTTGGCTTTGCATTGATTGTAGAGCCCTAAATAAAATAATTATTAAGAACTAATACATGATCCCCTAGATTGATGATCTTCTTGATCATATTAAGGGTGTCAAGTTCATTAGTAGGATTGATCTAAAGTCCAGCTACCACCAGGTCCCAATTGAACAAACTGATATATGGAAGGTTTTCTTCAAGCACAAAGAAGGAAATTTTGAGTGGTTGATGATGGATTTTGGATTGACTAATGCTCCAACAACATTCGTGAAGATGATGGATGATATATTGCGGTCATTCACAATCTATTCTTTGGTCATATATTTGGATGACATCCTCATCTTCAGTAGATCTTGGGAAAAACATTTGCAATAGATTTAGAAGATATTAAGAACTCTATGGAAACACAAGTTATATGCCAATCTAGAGAAATGTTCATATGGCATACAAAGAATTCAATATCTAGGATACATCGTGGATGAACATGGGGTGCATGTGGACCTAGCTAAGATCCAATTCATTCGTTATTTTCCATCCTTGACTACTCTAATAGATCTCCAGAGCTTCATAGGCCTTTCCAAATTCTATCGTAAGTTTTTGTTAGGGTTTTGTCATATCACTTGGACCTTAACACAATTGACCAAGAGTGGAGCTAAAGACAATTTTTTCTGGTCTAAGTCACAAAATAAGGAATTGGAGGATCTAAAACACCACCTCTGCTTAACATGAATATTCATTATGTCATACCTGCAATAGCCACTCGAGATTGAGACAAATGCCTCTGACTATGCTATCAGTGCAATAACCACATGGTATGGACATATAGTGGCCTATCATAATGAGAAACTATTTGATACCTTTCATAGTTATCCCACTTATGACAAGGACATGTACTCTATTTGCAGGCATGCTGACATTGGAAGCATTATATTCTAGGAAAGTAAGCAATCATTCACACTGATCACAAGACTTTGCAATTCATGTAGACATAGGGAATGTTATAGAATGATTGCCATCATAAGTGGTCCATGTACTTGCAATAATTCCATTTGAACTTGAAGTACAATAAGGGAAATGAAAACCATGTTGTTGTCTTCTTTACTATCCCCCTATTGTGTCTCTAACCACAAATTTTAATTCCTATGGGAACAAGACCTCCAAGTCTCCCTAATTATATGAAAATAACCATGGATTTGTTACTACATATCATGCACTAGGCATAGGTAGACAAGTTCCAGACTTCCAACTATAGGATGCACTTTTTTCTATTTGTGTCATCTTTTTGTTCCTTCAAGAGTGCATGCAAATATAATTTGGGAGGCACATTACAGTTGGGTAGTAGGGAACTTCCCTGTGGAGAAGATGCTGGAAATACTTTAGAAGTATTTTTACTAGAAAAAACTCCCACGAGATGTCAAAAAGTATATAAGATTGTGCATTTCCTATGTGATCACTAAGCCTCCCATTAAAAAGCGGGAATGTAAACTCCTCTAACTATTCCAAACAAGCTCTTGGAATCGGTCTTCATGGATTACATGTCATGTTTACCCTCCTCCAAGTGTGGTAACAATTGTATCTTTGTGGTTGATGGCAGGTTCTCTAAGATGGCCATTTTGGTCTTGTGTAAGAAAAATATCACAATCGAAATCACTGCTAAGATATTATTTGAGTGTGTTTTCACTACAAGGAGAACACCTTACAGTGGATGTTTGTATGGAACCTCCCCGAAAAAAAAATCCCTTATTTGTTTATAACGAAGGAAAGAAACCAAAGGTTTTTATGGAGTCTTTTATATTGGTGTGCCTCCATCTTTCAAACACACCAGTGTGCTCCAAAACATAATACCTTGATGCTTATCAAATAAAGCGCTTTGATAACCATTATCAATATAAAATACTAAAATATCATTTTTTATTTAAAAAATAAAATGTATAACAATTCTTTCCCAAAAATCCAAGTGACACATTACACGGGCTTGAACACACCAATGTATCTTACTTCCAGGCATACAAGCATTGATGTTCACCCTCCTTCTACAACTACCTTATTTGCAGTTCTCTACTGTTGGTTCCTCAATGCACCTGTAGATTTCACACATTTTCCAATTTTGGAAAAAGATGAAAATTTTATTTTTCCTCTATGGGAAGCCATGCCTCCTTGGAAAACAAGAGACTAGGTAAATTGTTTCTTACCTCCTTATTTTAATTTTCATTGCATTAAAATTTAAAATTGGCTTTAAATTTAGCATTTTTTAAAATTAAAAAAAAAATCTATGTTGTGTGCTTCACGCATTCTGCTCGCCTAGAGTGTGGTGTGTCCAATGAATTCATAGGAATAACTTCACATGGTGCATCATGTGAATTTACATGAAGCACCATAAGCGGTGCATAACATATTACCAAACACACCACACACCACTAAGCACCACACACCAGAAAGATGCATTTCTTGTGCCTTTGCCTAAGAAGAAACATTGTTTTCGCATAATAAACCTACTGGTATATTTTGACAACTTGAACATGCTTTGGTGCCCCTTACCTAACCAAACACCCTGTGACCATATTTTTATAAAATATGACACACTGCTATATGAGGCACCAAACAATTGATGTGTTATATTAAATGACCACAACAATCCACCACATAGCACCGCACATGTAAAACGTATCATACCAGTGTGTTTAATGAATAATGTAGAATCACTAGAAATACACATCGAAGATCCAAGCAACACGAAGCACTAGACTTATAGGTGTACCTTAACAATGCATTGTATGGAATGACACACATTGATGTGTTCAATTACTAATGTAGCACTAGTGCACCATACAACATGGAGCAATGTTAAAATTGTGTACATGGATCATCGAGTTTACCAGTGCACCTTGATCCAGGTGGATATCGGTGGCCACCCACCTTTTCTAGCTGGCTCAAAACAACTTTCTGGGAATTTTGGTAATTTACTATTTTTAGCAGTTTTTCGGGTCCTGAACTTCTGGAGCCATTTTGAGGCCCTAAACGACGTTTTTTCGGGTATCTACCGATCGAAAATTTCATCTTGAAATTTACTTCAATAGTTGTAGTCCTCGGATAGATCTTTCCAATGGGATATAGTGCTCCTAAAATAGAGATCGTATGCAAAAGTTACGACCCCGAGAAGTTGATGGATTGACTTACCTAAACTAGGCCCACATGACTTTTGGCACTTCATCTCCTAGGGTTAGGTTTTTGGATGTCTAGGGTTTTGACACTCCTGTTTATTGTAGAAAGGCCTTTACAGCCTCATTGTAATCATCTTCTTGTGAATGAGCATAGTTGTCACATCTCTTCTCAGACATAAGCCACCACCATTCCAACAAGCTTGTTTTCCGTTGCATTTTACAGTTACAACTTATTTCCTTATTGAATAGAAAACCAGTTTTACTGTATCTCTGTTATTCTATGTTAAGCATCTGTTAATAATTTGTAGTTATTTCGTTCTACTCATAAAATCTGGATCAATGGTATCAGAGAAGTCTGCTCCTTGTCATCTTAATTCATGTCCCCAACGAGGTCAGAGTACAAAGAATTGGGTCTCGAGCTTATTTCTCTTGAGGACCAAAGCTCTTGCACTCCCAAGCGACCTCTCATGGTAGGAGAAAATAAATATGACAGGACAAGAGATCCTTTCAAAATGTTGCTTGAGGAATCCCTCATGCAACAGAGGAATGAGATGATGGATAGTTTCATGCAAATCCTTCGGGGACTACCAACATGCGACGCATCTTCTTCGAGTGGAGGTGCCGCCCCCTTCAAGGTACAAATAAACTTCAATATTCCTGTATCTGAAGGGCAGATAGACGCATATGGTGTAGACAAGTGGTTGAATATACTAAAAGGGTATTTTTCTGTCCATAACTTTTCGAATAGAGAAAATATTACTTTTGCGCTCCTCAAAAATGTTCCCCGTGTCAAATATTGGAGGGAAACTTTCTGTGAGAAAAACGAAATAGAGGAACCCTCGTTATTTACAATCACGACCATTTGAGAATCCTCTAGGGATGTTATTAAGGAAAAATATTACCCTGTTGGAAGTTATGACGACTTGTATACCAAATGGACCACACTGCGGCAAGAAAGAGACCAAGCAGGGCCAGAGTTCACAAATATATTCCATACCTTGCGCACCAAAATGGGTATCAAAGATTCAGAGAGACATCTAGTGCTCAAGTATTGTGGTTCTATGAATAGATACATCTATACCAAAATGGAATTTCTGGACATCTCATCCTTGGGCACGTCCTGCCGATATGCCATCAAAATCGAGCAGAAGCTCAAACAAAAGATGCAACAATTTGGGCTTGGGAACCCTTCACAACAAAAGCCAGGAAAGGGTGGCCCCAACCCATAGAACAAAGGAAATATCAAATATGGACAATATCAGTACAACTAGTCCAAGCCATAAGAAAATAAGGACACTGGAAAGACAAAGAAATATACTGGGAAGTGGTGTGACTTCCATAAGAGCCCTTGGCATAACACTGTTGGTTGCCGCTCAAAGAAGTCGTTGGTGGCCAAAGTGAAAGCCTCTGAATAAGATGTGGGTTATGACTCTGATTCAAAACCAGAAAGGGGAAGACAGATCATTGATGTGGAACACAGTGCCACTGTTTCTACCACCAAGCTCCAACCTGATGAACTAGATGAGCCAGTAGAAGGAGAGCACCTCTTCCATTCACAGATGTGGGTAAAAGTCACCCCGCTGCACTTCATCGTTGATAGAGGTAGCCAGAAGAAACTCATCTCAGTAGAGGTTGTCAAGTGTCTATCCCTGCTAAAAACTCCATACCCATAACCCTACACCATTGGCTCCGCCAAGGAAGCAATCTCCGCATCAACCAACAGTGTCGATTGTCGTATGACATCAAGCCCTTCAAAGACGAGGTATTGTGTGATGTTTCTCCTCTCGAAGTTTGTGATGCTATTTTGGGCCAACCTTATTTATGAAAATGTCATTATATATATGAGTCTAAGCCTCGTAGTTTTATTATTACTTTGAACAGGAAATTGTACAGGATACCCGAGGTAGTCCCACCTAGTGCTATTTCCTTGATCTTTTCCAAGAAATTCAGGAAGGTCATCTCTCAGATGGGGAATTTTGTCTTCTTCATGATTCCCTCTCAAAATCAATGAAATATCATAGCCACATCCAGAGTATTTGTGGCCGACCTCTACAAACAACAGAAGCAAGTAGATAAGGTCGTCGAAGAATACTCAAATATCATCTCCTCACCTATTGGGGTACCTCTACACTCTTAGGTCAAGAACCCCATCGATTTGACCCCCGACGCATCACTGCCCAATGGGCCAGTCTATCATCGCTCTATCTTAGAGAATGAGGAGATCAAATGACAGATCCAAGAACTGCTCCAAAAGTGGCACATCTGTCCCAGCTTATCACCTTGTGGGATCCCAATCATGCTGCTACAGAAGAAATATGGAACCTGACGACTATGCATTGATTACTAGGCCCTGAATAAAATCATAGTCAGAAACCGATACCAATTCCTCGAATCGACGACCTCCTTGATCAACTCACGGGGGCCAAATACTTTCGTAAGATTGATCTGAATTCTGGCTACCACCAGGTCCCGATAGAACAAATAGATGTATGGAAGACCGCCTTCAAGTCAAAGGAAGGCCTTTTTGAATGGTTGTTCATGCCCTTTGGTTTGATAAATGCTCCAACCACTTTCATGAGGATGATGGACGATATCTTGCGACCATTCACCAATAATTTTGTATTGGTGTATCTGAATGACATTCTCATTTACAACAAGTCTTGGGAAGAACACTTGCAAAATATTCAGCAGGTTCTGCACCCCCTGCGGCAGCACAAGCTATATGCCAACTTGGAAAAATGATCCTTCAGCATGGACAAGTTCCATTACCTGGGCTACATTGTTCATCAACATGGAGTACATGTGGATCCAGCCAAGATCCAAGTCATCCATGATTGTCCAGCCCCAACCACACTCAAAGAGCTTCAGAGCGTCTTGGGACTTGCCAATTTCTACCGTAGGTTTGTTTTGGGATTCTCCCATATTGCATGGGCCCTCAGGCAAATAACCAGGGGTGGTGGTAAGGAAAAATTTGGATGGGGCCAGTCCCAACAACAAGAATTTGATTATTTGAAGCAACACTTGTGCTCAACCCCAATACTTTCACTACTAGTCTTGCAAAAACCCTTTGAGATCGAGAAAAATGCTTCAGACTATGTTGTGGGCACCATTCTCACTTAGTATGGCCACCCTGTGGCCAATCATAGTGAGACACTATAAAATGTTGTTCATAAGTACCCTTCATATGATAATTAAATGTACTCTATTGTGCAATCTTGCTACCAGTGGAGACATTACATTCTTGGGAAGGAGACAATTATCCAGACTAATCATAAGCCACTGTAGTTCATGCAGACACAAGGAAAATTATAGAATGACTTCCATCAAAAGTGGTCCACATACTTACAACAATTCCACCCCAACATCAAGTATAAGAAAGGAAGAACCAACCGCATAGATGATTGCCTCATTATACCGCCAGTCACGGCACTCACCACGGTGACAGACTCTTACGGCCATGAGACCTCTGGATGGCCCCAACTCTATGAGACAGACCCAGACTTCGCCACCACCTACCAAATGTTGGGTGCAAATGCAGTGGTTTATAATTTGCATCTTCAGGATGGGTTGTTGTGTCGTTTGGGCCATATTTGTGTTCCTTCAAGCGAGCGAGCGAAGATGATCTGGGAAGCCCACTATAGTCGGGTGGCAGGACACTTCGGCATCGAAAAGACAATGGTGATGCTACAAAAACATTTCTACTGGCCAAAAATTTGACAGGAGGTCAGCAAGTATATCAGGTCTTGCACTGCCCGCGCTATTGACAAAACAACCATTGAGAAAGAGGCCATGTACACCCCTCTTCCTACTCCTGACAGGCCATGGGAATCCATCTCAATGGACTACATGTCGGTCCTCCCGTCCACCAAGCGGGTAAATGACTATGTTTTTTTGGTTGTTGATCGCTTTTCTAAGATGGAGATTCTGGTTGCCTGCAAGAAGAGCATCACAACAAAAGCCACTGGCAAACTATTCTTTGAACGAGTCTGGGTACATTTTGGAATCCCACAAACCGTTGTCTCAGATTGGGACAGTCAATTTCTCAGCACATTCTGGTCATGCCTCTGGTCACTGCTAAACACCAAGCTCACCAAATCCACGACCTTCCACCCCCAGACAGATGGCCAAACCGAGGTCGTAAATCGAATGATCGTGCATATCCTATGCATGTGTATTTCCATGAACCCTTGTACATGGGATGAGAGTCTTCCCTATGTCCAACATAGCTACAACTGAGCCTTGCATAGCTCAACTGGCCACAACCCCTTTCAGGTGGGGTTTGGATTCCAACCATTGGGTCCCATAGATGTTTCACTTCCCCTTACGGTCACTTCGACCGACTCATCTCCTACTCCAACTGATGTTGACTAAGCCACCTAGTTTATTGAGAGGATCCATCACATCCGTCAACAAATTCAGGATATCCTATAGAAGTCCAATGACAAGTACAAGTAGCACCATGATCAACATCATGTGTCACATAAGTTTCAGGTGGGCGACAAAGTTTGGTTGCACTTGCAGAAAGAATGCCTTACAGGACCCCATAGGAAGCTTCGCCCACTCCGTTATGGTCCGTACACCATCAACAAGGATGTGGGGGATAATTATTTTGAGCTCAACATTCCTCCTTTCCTTGGTCTACACCCAGTGTTCAACGTGGACCTACTTCGGCCTTATTTCCCACCATTATTGGACACCTCAGATGTAACACAACAACTGACACCAACAGAGATCAACCCCGACTGCATACAACATGCATCCAGTGATCAAATCATGGACACACATATCAAGTGCATTTGACAGCAAAGGATCCAGCTTTATCGAGTCCTCAAAGCAAGGTAGCTCCTGCACCAAGGCAAGTGGCTTACCTGGGGCCAAATTCAATAGAAATCTCCTCATCTGATAAGGGAACTCAACGCAATGGAGACCATTTCTTCCTAAGGAGGGAGGATTGATCCAGGTGGATATTGGTGGCCACCCACCTTTTCCAGCTGGATCAAAACAACTTTCTAGCAATTTTGGTAATTTACTATTTTTGGTAGTTTTTCGGGTCCTAAACTTCCTGAGCCATTTTGAGGCCTTAAACAACGATTTTTTGGGTATCTATCGGTCAAAAAATTTCATCATGGAATTTTTTTCAACAGTTGTATTCCTCAAGTATCGTGGTGCTTTGCATAGATACATCCAAATGTAAATGGAATTTCTAGACATCTCATTCTTGGGCATGGCCTACCAATATGGCATCAAAATCGAGCAAAATATCAAACAAAAGACATGGCAATTTGGTCCCGAGAACCCCTCACAGCAAAATCCAGGAAAGGGTGGCCCCAACCCACAAAACAAAGAATATAGAAAATATGGATAGTATCAGGACAACCATCCCAAGCTGGAAGCAAAGAAGGACAACAAAAATACAAAGAAAGATATCAGGAAGTGGTGCGACTTCCATAAGAGCCCTTGGCATAACACTGTTGATCGCCGCTCAAAGCAGTCGCTGGTGGCTGAAGTGAAAGCCTTTGAATCAAATTCATGTTCTGACTCTGAGTCAAAAACGGAAAGGGGAAGATGGATCATTTATGCAGAACCCAGTGCCACCGTTGCTACCACCAAGCTCCAGCCTGATGAAATAGACGAGCCGGAAGAAGGAGAGCACCTCTTCCATCCACTGATGTGGGTAAAAGGCACCCCGCTACATTTCATCGTTGAGAAAGGTAGATAAAAGAACCTCATCTCAGCAGAGTTTTTCAAGTGGCTAGCCCTGTCGAGAATGCTGCACCCACAACCCTACACCATTGGATGGCTCCGCCAAGGAAGCGATCTCTGCGTCAGCCAACGGTTTCGACTATCATACGACATCAAGCCCTTCAAAGATGATGTATTGTGTGATGTTTCTCCTCTCGAAGTTTGTGATTTTCTTTTGGGCCAAACTTATTTATAGCAACGTCATGTTGTATTTGAGTCTAGGCCTGCTAGTGTTATTATTACTTTGAACAGGAAATTGTACAGGATACCCAAGGCAGTCCCACCTAGTGCTATTTCCTTGATCTCTGCCAAGCAATGTAGGAAGGTCATCTCTCATATGGGGAAGTTTGTCTTCTTTGTGATTCACTCTCGAAATGAGAGAAATATGACAGCCACATCCATGGTCTTTACCACCGACCTCTCCACAAAATGGAAGAAAGTAGATAAGGTCATCAAAGAATACTTGGATATCTTCTCCTCACCTACCAGGGTACCTCTGTATTGTCAAGTCAAGCACACTATCGATCTAACCCCCGATGCACCACTGCCCAATGGACCAGTCTATCACCACTCTATGTTAGAGAAAGAAGATACCAAGCGAAAGATCCAAGAATTGCTCCACAAGGGGCACATCCGTCCCATCTCATCACCTTGTGGGAGCCCAATCATGCTGGTACAAAAGAAATGTGGAACCTGGTGACTTTGCATTGATTACTGAGCCCTAAATAAAATCACAGTAAAAAACTAGTACCCAATTCCCTGAATCGATGACATCCTTGATCAACTAACGGGGGACAAATATTTCAGTAAGATTTATCTGAAGTCTGGATACCACCAGGTCTCGATAGAACAGACAGATCTATGGATGACCACCTTCAAGTCAAAGGAAATCCTTTTTGAATGGTTGGTCATGCCATTTGGTTTGACAAATGCTCCAGCCACTTTCATGAGGATGATGGACAATATATTGCGACCATTCACCAATGCCTTTGTAGTGGTGTATCTAGATGACATTCTCATTTACAACAAGTCTTGGGTAGAACACTTGCAGCATATTCAACAGGTTCTACACACCCTGCGATAGGACAAGCTATACACCAACTTGGGAAAATTCTCCTTCTACATGGATAGGGTCCATTACCTAGGAGACATCGTTGATTAGTATGGCGTACATGTGGATCCAGCCAAGATCCAAGTCATCCATGACTGGCCAACCTCAACCACACTCATTGAGATTCGGAGGTTCTTGGGCCTTGCCAATTTCTACTGCATGTTCATGTTGGGATTCTCCCATATTGCATGGGCTCTCAACCAAATAACCAGGGGTGGTGGTAAGGAAAAATTTGCATGGGGTTGGTCCCAACAATAAGCATTCGATGATTTGAAGCAACACTTGTGCTCATCTCCAGTACTTTCACTACTAGACCTGCAACAACCCTTTGAGATCGAGACAGATGCTTCAGACTATGTTGTGGGCACCATTCTCACTCAACACGACCACCCCATGGCCTATCATAGTGAGACACTATCAGATGTTTTCTATAAGTACCCTACTTACAACAAAGAAATGCAATCCATTGTGCAAGACTGCTACCAATGGAGACACTACATTCTTGGGAAGGAGACAATCATCCACATTGATCATAAGCTACTACAGTTCATGTAGACACAAGGCAAATTACAGAATGAATGCCATCAAAAGTGGTCCACATACTTACAACAATTCCACCTCAACATAAAGTATAAGACATGAAGCACCAACTGTGTCGATGATTGCCTCAGTAGACCGCGAGTCGCGACACTCACCATGGTTCTAGACTCTTGCGTCCATGAGACCTCTGGATGGCCCCAACTCTATGAAACAAACCTAGGCTTCGTCACCACCTACCAAATGTTGGGTGAAAACATAGTTGTCGATAATTTCCATCTTCAGGATGGGTTGTTGTGTCGTTTGGGCCATATCTGCATTCCACCAAGAGAGTGAGAAAAGTTGATATGGGAATCCCACTACAGTCGGGTGGCATGACACTTCAACATCGAAAATAAAGTGTAGATGCTATAGAAACATTTCTACTGGCTTAATCTTCGACATGAGGTCAACAAGTATATCAAGTTCTGCATTGCCTACGCTATTGCCAAACCTACCACTGAGAAAAAAGGCATGTATACCCCTCTTCCTACTCCTGAGAGGCCATGGGAATCCATCTCAATGGACTACATATCGGGCCTCCCATCCACCAAGAGGGGAAATGACTGTGTTTTTGTGGTTGTTGATCACTTTTCTAAGATGTTGATTCTAGTTGGCTGCAATAAGAGCATTACAATGGAAGCCACTGTCAACCTCTTCTTTGAACGAGTCTGGGTACATTTTGGAATCCCACAAACCATTGTCTCAGATTGGGGCAGTTGATTTCTCAGCACATTCTGGTCGAGCCTCTGGTCACTGTTGGACACCAAGCTCACCAAATCCACGACCTTCCACCCCCAAACTGATGGCCAAACTTAGTTCATAAATTGAATGATCGTGCTTATCCTGCACATGTATAATTCCAAGCACCCTTGCACATGGGATGAGAATCCTCCCCATGTCTATCATAGCTACAACCGAGCCCTACATATCTCAACCATCCACAACCCCTTTCAAGTGGGGTTGGGATTCCAACCATTGGGTTGCATAGATGTTGCACTTCCCCTTGTCGTCACCTTGACCGACTCATCTCATGATCCAATTGAAGCTAACAAAGCCACTCAGTTCATTGAGAGGATCCAACACAACCACCAATAGGTTCAAGATATCCTACAGAAGTCCAATGAGAGGTACAAGCAACACCATGATCAACATCGGGTGCCACATAAGTTTCAGGTGGGCAACAAAGTTTGGTTGCACTTGCAGAAAAAACGCCTTACATGACCCCATCAGAAGCTTCACCCACTCTGTTATGGGTCGTACACCATCACCAAGGCTGTGGGGGATAATTTTTTTGAGCTCAACATTCCTTCTTTCCTTGGCCTGCACCCAGTGTTCAACGTGGACCTCGTTCAACCTTAATTCCCACCATTATTGGACACCTGAGACGTAGTAGAACAACTGACACCGACAGAGTTCAACCCCGACTGCATACAACATGAATCCAATGATCATATGGTGAACACACAGATCAAGGGCACTTGACAGCAAAGGATCTAGCTTTATCGAGTCGTCAAAGCAGGGCAACTTCTGCACCAAGGAAAGTGGTTCACTCGGGGCCAAATTCAACAAAAATTTCCTCATCTGATGGGGGAACTAACAGCAATGGAGACCATTGCTTCCTAAGGAGGGAGGATTGATCCAGGTGGATATCGGTGGAAACCCACCTTTTCTAGCTGGATCAAAACTACTTTTGGGCAATTTTGGTAATTTACTATTTTTAGCAGTTTTTTGGGTCCTAAACTTCCAGAGCTGTTTTGAGGCCCGAAATGATGTTTTTTTGGGTATCTACCTTTCAAAAAATTTCATCATGAATTTTTTATTTACAGCTGTAGTCCTCAGATAGATATTTCCAATGGGCTATCGTGCGTCTAAAACAGAGATCGTATGCAAAAGTTATGACCTTGGGAAGTTGATGGATTGACTTACCCAAATGGGGCCCACATGAATTTTGGCGCTTCATATCCTAGGGTTAGATTTTTGGATGTCTAGGGTTTTGACACTCCTGTTTATTGTAAAAATGCCTTCAGAGCCTCATTATCATCATCTTCTTGTGAATGAGCGCAACTGTAACATCTCTTCTCAGAGATAATCCTCCACCATTCCAACAAGCTTGTTTTCCGCTGCAATTTACAGTTTCAGCTTATTTCCTTATTGAATAGAGAACCCGTTTTACTGTATCTCTGTTATTCTGTGTTAGGCATCTGTTAATAATATGTAGTCATTTTGTAATGCTCATAAAATTTGGATCACACCTTAATGGTGCATATCAATGTGTTTAATGACATTTGTAGCACCGATGTGTCAAATAACATAAAGCACATGTATGGTGCTTGTGTTATGATAAATCACACCATCAAAGATGCGTATGATTTGTTATAGGCTCAACATTTACTTTATCACATTTTTTGGCAAATGGAAATTAATTAAATTTTCTAATAAATACAAAATGGTTATATGTGTGTGTGTTTTAGAATTTCAATTTGTTACACACACACATGTTCCTAAAAATAATTATATGTGAATCAGAGATGATGATGACGAGCATAGGAAAAGGAGTAGTAGAAGCAGGTCGACACACACAAATTTGTACATGAGTGGGAGGCTAGAGAGAGGGACAGGGAGAGGATCCCTCACCCTATTGCACCATAGACTCATTTCCTTTTGAGGGATGTTAGCCTCCTCAAATTTTACGAGGTGTATACATCCCTCATGGTGGACTATTCATTTTTACAATAGTTGATCCATCGCTGGGATAACGATTGGTAGGCCTTCATTGACAGTCCTGATCTGTGGTATTAGCACACATAGGAGGATATTTTTTTTTATCAAAGGGTTTACTAGGAGGGGGGAGGTTTGGCTCGAGTTCCTTGATATACTGTCTGACATTGTAAGAGAGAGATAGCTAGCATATGTGTAATGATATGTCAATTTGAACACTATGGGTGCTACAGACTTCAAGTTTGTTGGTGGTCAGTTGTGAATAGTTTCATTTGGTGAAGAGGAGGTTAAGTGCCCATCCCATATGTGGTCTTCTTGCTAGCCAGGGAGTTACACCTATATACATTAGAGATATCTTATGAGTACCAGAGATATCTACAATATGTTCAACCCTTACTCATGACATGACATTGCTCATGCATCATGTTGTTGGTGCTCTCAACCTCATCTAAAGGTTGAAGGATGCTACCAATTCTAGTTCATACGGTTCATATTTTTAGGATGATTCTCTTGATCTTCCATAATATGGTCCTCCACCAAAATTACCGACATATCCTCCACCACCTAGTCCCCCTCCTCCTCCTCCTCCTCCTCCTCCATGTGTGTCATCAACTACACCTTTCAACGATCCTTCTCCTCCTCCTCCTCCTCCTCCACATGTATCACTATATGCACCACATTCCGTAGATCCTCCTCCTCCTCCTYCACATTTTCCACCAGCTCCACCATCCACCAATACTCCTCCTCCTCCACTTTCTTCATGGTTTGTAAGTTACTAGATGGTATTATGAAAAGAATAAATACCATTGTTATAACAATTGTTAGCAGAAAGAGAAAAATAGAGAGCACAACGACACAAATGATTCCAAAAATGACACATTTATTATCTCGATAGCCAAGTTCACTTTCCTCTTTGAGGGGGGAAACTCTAGTACAAAATGATCCTCAAGAAAAAAAAATTCCATGCTTTCCACCCCTATTTATACTATTTCAATTTTCTAGAGAACATTCTATAGGAAGAACTTTCTAGAGGTGAAACCTTTTAGTAAGTGTTCTTACATTATATGTGTTCACATTATTACACAGGACTTATTTAGTAATGTGGGCCTTTCTATCATATAAAACCATATTATTGGGGGGAAACTCTAGTACAAAATGATTCTCAAGAAAAAAAAAATCCATGCTTTCTACCCCTATTTATACTATTTCAATATTCTAGAGAACATTTTATAGGAAGAACTTTCTAGAGGTGAAACCTTTTGGTAAGTGTTCTTAGATTAGATGTGTTCACATTATTACATAGGACTTATTTAGTAATGTGGGCCTTTCTATCATATAAAACCATATTATTCTATCTACTTGAGGGGTTAGGACGCTAACATGCCCTCCCCCAGAAAAAAACATCCTTTTCCTCAAACTTGAGATGGGGAAATTGTTGCAAAAAGGTAGCCAACTACCATGTGGCATCCTCAAGTTGTGTATCCTCCCATTGTACTAAAACCTCCTTGATTTTGAGCTGACAGAGACAATGCTCTTGTTGGTCCAATATTTCTTTGTGCTACAATCAAATGGATCCTTCTTCATCCAATTTAGGGAGATTGGTTTGAATCTAGCACTTGGTTCCAATCACTTTCCTTAAGTAGGAAACATGAAAAACTGGATGGAGCGTAGAGTGATTGAGGAGAGTTAACATGTAATTCATGGGTCCCACATGCTTGAGGATTGTATAAGGGCCATAAAACTTTAGAGCAAGTTTTTGGCAGTGATATGCGTTTAGGGACATTTTCTTATAAGGTTGTATATGAAGAAGCAATCAGTCCCCTTCAACAACTTTGCATTCCAAATGACCTCTATCAACTCAAATTGTTTCTTCATGCAATTCTGAGCCATGAAAATATTCTCTTTGAGAGTATGTAGAATGGCAACTCAATATGAAAGGGTTTTGTCAATATCTTAGAAATTTGAGACATTAGGCAGGTAGGATAAACAGAAGGTGGCTTTTGACCATAGATAGCCTCAAAGATAGTTATGTGAGTATCACCCTGGTAAGATGTGTTGTACTGCCATTCAATGAGTAGTAACCATTGAACCCATTGAGATTTTCGATTAGATGCGAAACACCTCAAATATGTTTCCAAACACTTTTTGATATCTTCGGTTTAACCATCAATCTTAGGATGATAGGCTATGCTGAGATGCAATTGAGTTCCCTGGATCTTGACAATTCTTGCCAAAAGTTGTTGGTGAAATTCAGATCATGATCGAATACAATAGAGTGGGGATTTCCATGGAGTTTGAAGATAATGTCCTTGAAAATTTGGGCCACGGTGGATGTTGTGAGTGGGTGTTGGAGGGCACATAAATGGTCATATTTGGAAAGGTGATCAACTAAAACCATGATGAATGATTTATTGTTGAGTTGGGTAATTCAACAATGAATTCCATAGAAATATCGGTCCATATAGCTAGTGGAACAGGGAGAAGTTAGAGTGTGTCGGGATTTTTGATTCNCCCCCCCCCCCCCCTTATTGTGTTGGAAAGTATCACATTCAACCAAAAAAGTGTGGATTTCATGTTTCATGCTTTCCCCCAAAAAAGAATGTTTGATCTATTCATATTTTTTGTTATAAATCGAATTCCCTATTGTTGGTGAAGCATGAAGTTCAGAGAGCATAATGCATTTATAGTGAGACTGTTTTCTCAAATATAGGAGACCTTTATAGATAATTTGCTCATTATGACAAGAGTATCTCGAAGATGCATGAGGATATTGTTGCAATTGTTGGATTAGGTGAGAAAGTTGGTATCTTGGAATGATTCATGACAAACTTCCTTTAACCAATCTAGTACAATGAACGAGAGTGAAAATAGGGATCCATATTCTTCATATTTCTATGAAAAAACATCAACAACTACATTTTATTTTCATTCTTGTAAATGATGTCATAATCATAGCCAAACATTTTGGTCAACCAATTCTATTGCTCAAGGGATGAAACTCTTTTTTTCAAAAAATATTTGAGGCTATAATCATCAATTTTAATTTGGAAGCATTGTTGTAACATCCCCACTATAATTCCCAGTTTAATTAATGCATAATGTAGATATGAACATGGTTATGGCCAAGCAATGTAATATGTGAATTGTAATTCTAAATTTTAATAAACAAAATGTGATGCCAACTGTTGGGGGATAAGGATAGAGATGGGGGTTGAGTTCTCTACAAGAGAAGGGAGTGTCTAAGAGGGGTCCAAGAGAGAAATTATTTATGGGTATTAATTCAAACCCACTTTCTTAAATTTTATTATCATGGGGGGAAACCTTGTATTTTGTTTTTCAGTGTTTCCAAAACCAATCATTAAACTCATGTAAGAGGATGGTTGTAAAAAATCACATCCCATAGTTATTGGAAGCATGGGGATGAAGTACAATCAAAATTGGGCAGAGTGAGCAATCAATTTACTTGGGTAAAAGAGAGGAATTTGTATGGGGGAGAATAGACAGTTTTCAAAGGCATGTTTGGCATGAACAATAAGCAGAGAGAAGAAAAGAAGAGCATTGGAGCTAAAGAAAGAAAGATGGGAGAATTATGGAGAATTATGGAGCATTTTTGGGGTGTTTTGGAGCTGAAGACTGAAGAACCAGGTTGGTAGGCTTGAAGAGTGAACCCCTGCATGAGTTGAACTATAACACCAAATGTTTTTTGTTGTTTTCCAGGTAGTTTTCTTGGCAGTGATTCCCCTTGAAAACCTACTGGTGATATTCTCAGTTTCTTGCTCCAAATATACCCTAATAAATCAACAGGACACTTGATGGATTGATAGTAGTGAAGAGGTACATTCTTTGGGTTGGACGTGTCAAAAGGAAGAGAGCTAGTGGAAATCAGGCTAGTTGTAGGATGATACCAGTGGGTTGTGAGATATATGAGCTATGAGAGGAAAATCATAGACACCATTTTCTTGTAGATTTCTTGCCCCATATCGAGGGTGACGTTTTGTTGAGATATGAAACAACAAGTATATGGTTGGGTAGAACATCCATCCCAAGCAAATAGTTCCATAAGTGTTTTAAAAAATAAGTGTTTATTTGTTTCCTATGTTAATTCATGAGTTTAATTTGTGTTCATTTTAATTTGTTTTTATGAATTCTCTATATGCGGCTTTCAGTGAGTTCATTAGCCACATTCATGTTTAATTCAGTGTGTTGTAGAATCATATAGTTATGGGTATCTAAAAATGGTTAAATCAATGTATAATTTGTAGTTTGTAAGCCACGTGAATTTAATTAGAAAAACAAATTCGAATTTATGTGCATTTACATAAGCTATGTTCCTTGGTTAAGCTAGGTAAAGTTACATATTGATATCATAGCTATAGGTTCAACATCGAGCCTACACGGGCCAGAAAAAACATGCAGAAGATGGAATTGCAATTTTAAATTTCAGAGGATGTATGGAAATTGTTTGTCAAACATTCTAGGAAAAAGTTTGGGAATTTGCAGGAAATTTGGTGAAAATTGAGTTCAGGAATTAAAAATCCCCAATTTTAATATTTGAATGTGCATATTTGGGCCTGTAATTGGTCGAATTTGGGATATGCAGGATATTCGTGGAGAAATTGGGATAAATTGGCAAAATCTATAATTTTTGAAGTGGAATTCATTGACAACTCGACGTTGGAGTGTTGGATTTTTGGTGAAAATGTAGAGTTGTCATGCATAGGGACAAAATTGGCCATATGAAGTGAATTATAGAGCTCCCATGGAGGCCATGAAGAAATTTTGAAAATAGGCACTATTGAAAAATTTGGAAAATTTTGGGATTTTCCATACATGATGTCGGTAGTGACATGGATGTTGGATAGGGGGGGTGAATCAATAATAGATAAATTTAATCCTTTTTCACCATAAAATGCAAGTGTTATATCAATGTAGAATTGTCATCCAATAGTTGCAGAGTAAATAAACAATGAACAAATGAGCAATCATACACATACACAATACACCAGTGTTTTATGTGGAAACCCAAAGCGGGAAAAAACCATGTAATTATTTTTCTTATATGTCTTTAATAATTACATTCATTGGAAGCACCAACCTCCTTTGTTTTCCAGCTGCAACTGGAAGGAGGCTCCAACCCCCTAGTTTCTCAGGCTACAACCTGAGGGAAGCTCCAACTCACCAATTCTCTGGCTACAACCAGAAGGAGGCTACAACCTCCTATGTTCTTCGACTACAACTGGAAGGTGGATACAACCACCTGTCCTTTCCCCATCCAAACACCCTGAAATATAAGTGCCAAATGTAGAAACTGAATATGTCATTGTATACTTATCAACCAATCTGATATGATCACATATACCTCAAATGTTGAAACTTAATATGTCACTGCGAAACCTATCACTATATACTCATCAACCAATCTAATCTAATCACATATACCTCAAACACTATACCACAAGTCTATACCTCAAACCATGTGCTAGAACCTCACTATTATACAACCTCTATCTTTACCAATAACTTCAGCAACATACCTCAAACAAAAGCCCTTTTTTTTCTTGTAGTGTTCTGTTGCCATGGTTTTGCTGCCACATTTTTCCTGCTGCGATTTTTCTACAACACTTTTTCTGCTGCACTTTTCCTACCACACCTTTCTTTCACAGTTTTCTTGCCAGACTTTTCCTGCCGCACTTTTTCTGCTGCAATTTTTCTTCTGCACTTTTTTTGCCACACTTTTCCTACCACACTTTTCTCTATCAATAATACCTGCCCAAATAACCTTTCAAAAAATAGATATTCAATGATATTCAAGTGTGATTTAAAATGAGATAGCCTTACCTCTTATTTATACTTTCATGTAGCTTCCTCAAGGGGTTACGTTTTCACCATCTTAACCCACTTTCCTTATTTTAGTGTTAACCAACTTCTAATCACTTGTCCACTTAGTAATTTCTCCATTAACTTTATTATTTAAATAATTTCTTTTGTATCCACTTTGACTTATATTACACTCATCACTTCACTTTATTATGTACCTTCTAAAATCTCTTAAACCACTTTCCTTATTTTAGGGCTAACCCACTTCTAACCACTTGTCCACTTAGTAATTTCTCCATTAAATTTATTATTTAAATAATTTCATTTTTATCCACTTTGAGTTATAGTACACTCATCACTTAACTTTATTATTGAAATAATTTCTTCTTTGCAAACACTTTGACTACTTTGACCTTTTGGGGCGTCTAGATGACTCATGATGGTTCTCCAACTTCACATGGCCATAACTCTCTAACCTTGAGGAGTTATGTGGAATTAATCTTTGATATTGTTCATAGGTATCCCACTTATGACAAGGAGATGTCCTCCTTTGTGTGGGCATGCCGACAGTGGAAGAATTATATTATAGGAAAAGAAACTATCATCCACACTGATAAAAAACCTATGCAATTCATGCAGACACATGGAAAGTTACATAATCACCACCATCATAAGTGGTCAATGTACATGAAAAAATTACATTTGAACATCAAGTACAATGTTGTTGACTACCTTAACAAGCCCCTGGTTGTGGTGCTAACCACAGTTCTTAACTCTCATGGACATGAAAACTTTGGGTGGCCCCAATTATATGACAATGACCCAGACTTTGCTACTATGTGTCAGTCACTAGGTCTAGGTAAATTAGTTATGAACTTTCACCTATAGGATGCACTCTTGTGCTATTTAGGTCATCTTTTTGTTCCTTCAAGAAAGTGTGAAAATAAAATTTGGGAGGCACATTATAGTTGGGTAGTAAGGCACTTCGGTGTGGATAAAATGGTGGAAATACTTCAAAAGTATTTTTGCTGGCAAAAAATCCAAATATATGTCAGTAGTTATATCATATTGTGTACTGCATGTGCCATCATTAAACTTTTCATTAAGAATAAGGGGTTGTACATTCCTCTAGCTACTCGAGACAAGATCTGGGAATTAGTCTCCATGGATTACATGTAAGGTTTTCCCTACACTAAGCATTGTAACAATTGTGTCTTTATGGTTGTTGATTGGTTCTCTGATATGGCCATTTTGGCATCGTGTAATAAAAGTATCATAGTCAAAGCCACTACTAAGCTCTTCTTTGAAACTGTTTGGGTTCATTTTGGGATACCCGAGACCATTACTTTAGATAGGGATAGTAGGTTTCTCAATACCTTTTGGTCCAGCCTATGGTCTCTGATGGAACTCTATTGGACATCTCAGAGGTGCTTGAGCATTTGGCCCCTACAAAAATCAATCCCGACTGCATTAAATAGGCTACAGTGGATCGAATCATGGACACCAAGGTGAAGGTCACCCGCCAACAAAACATACAACTCTATTCAGTTTTCAAATAAGGATGGCTTCTTCACCAAGGCAAGTAGCTCACCAGAAGTCAAATTTAGAAAAATTCCCCCCTTATAATTAGGGAACTTGATGCAATGGGTCCATTGTTTCCTAAGGGGGGAGGAATTATATAGGTGGAAATTAGTGGCCACCTACCTCTTCCACTGACTTAACACGGTTCTCCATCTTGGCATTTTTTTCATCTATAGTTTCTCAGGTCCTAAACATTGAGGGCCACTTCCATGTTTTAATTGATACTTTTTGGCCATTTAGGAGCTTGGGGTGGCCATGGCCTAGTTAGGATTGTGAAACATAATACTTATTAGTTATATATTTTCAATGAGCTACTATTTTCCTGAAATGGAGATTGTATGCAAAAGTTGTGCCCCCCCTCGGAAGTTGACATTTGAACTAGCCACCTCGAGGACCACAATCCTTTTGGAACTTTGGCTCCTAGGGTTAGGGTTTTTTATATTTAGGATTTTTTCTCCTTAGGGTTTATTACATTATCTTAAAAGGTATTTTTCAGCCTCTTGTAATGTCTTCTTCAAAATGAGCATACTCAACACCTCACTCTTTAGAGATAAGCTATCACCATTCTAGCTAGCTTGTATTGCTTTGCATTTTACAATATTTTCCTATTACATTCATTAATAGAACTTGGGTTTCACTCTATTACTGTGTTTTCTGCAATATTTTTTTGTATATGTCTTTCCATTCATATTCCTATCTTTCATTTTCTTCTCCATACTACCCATATCAGTGTTATTTGAGCAATCAACTCTTTGTTGTTTCTCAGTGCATGTCCTTGATGAGGTCAAGGTATAGAGAGTTGGGTCTTGAGCTAATTTCACTTGGGGAAGAACACTCTCTCCAACCTAAGTGGCCTCTCATGGAAGAATAAAATAGATAAGATAAAGTAGGATATCCTATGAAATTTCTTATCGAGGAATCCCTCATGAGATAAAGGACCAAGATGGTGGATAATTTTGTCTAGATCCTTCAATAACTGGTAATGGTAGACAAGAAACATTAAAAAATAATCCATTTCGTAGGTGATACACCCTTTAAGGTATAATTTAACATTTATATCCCTTTATTTTAAGGCCAAATAGATGCATATGCTTTGGAGAAATGTTTAAATGTGTTAAAGGGTTATTAGTGTGTTCAAAATTTACCTGACATAAAAACGATCACCTTCGTATTGCTTAAATTACTTCCCCATGTCAAATATTGGTTGGAACGTTACTGTGAGAGACATAATGAACATGAGTCTACAACATTTGTGACAATGCCCACTTAGAAATTCTTTGTTGATTCTCTCAAGGAGGAATTCTACTCTGTTGGAAACTATGAAGACTAGTATATGAGATGGATAACTCTACATCAGGAGAGATACTAGATGGTATCAAAGTACACCAATATATTTCATGCGTTGCATTGAAAGATGGGTATAAGAGAATCTTACCTAGTTTTGAAGTATAGTGGTGGCCTACATAGGTACATCCAAACACACATGGATTTCTTGGGCATCTCCTAACTAGAAGCCATGTATCGATATGTTGTCAAAATTGAGCAGAAATTTAAGTTGCAGAATAAATGGGAGTTTGGGTTTGAAAATCCTTCAAAACACAAGAATGGAAAATGTGTCTCTAACTCATATAAACAAGGAAAAATCATGGATATCCAAATCATTACAACCATTCCAAGACGCAGTAAAATAAGGGTAATGGGAAGTCAAAAAAGACTTTGGAAAGTGGTGTAAGTTCCACAAAATACCCTAGCACAAAAATAACGAATGTTTCTGAAAACAATCACTGTTGGATGAGATTAAAGAAAAATAAGTGGAATCTATCTTGAACTTTGATTCAGAGCAAGATAAGGGAAATTCAATTATTGATGAAAAACCCGGTGTTACTATTGCAACTACAAAGGTACAACTAGAAGAATTAGAGGATCTTGAGGAGGGGGAGAACCTCTTCCATTCACGGATGTGGGTGAAGGGGAATCCACTACATTTCATTGTTGATAGTGGTAACCAGAAGAACCTAATATCAATTAAGGTCACCAAGATATTTAAGCTTCCAACAATACCACACCTGAAACCATACACCATCGGTTGGTTCAACCAGGGAAGAGACATCCACGTCATTCAACAATGTTGCATGTCCTATGGAATTGATCCCTTCAAAGATGAGTTATTATGTGATGTTTCCCCACTTGAAGTTTGTGAAGTTATTTTAGGACAACCCTATATGTGGAAACACTATGTTGTTTATGAGTCTAGGCCCGTAGTATCATTATTACTTTGGGAGGCCAACTCTGCAAGGTACCAGAGGTAGTGTTGACTACTACAATTTACTTTCTCTTGGAAATAAATTCCAAAAAGTAATCTCTCATACTGGAAAATTTATCATATTCACAGTTTGGTTAGAAGGCAAATTGAAGGCAACTACAACCACTACAACCTTAATATGTGGCTTCTCTACATAGAAGAAGCAGGTAAAAAAGATTGTATAGGAATAAGGAGATATCTCCAGTTCACTTGCAAGGGTGCCTCTTTACTGCCAGGTCAAACATTCAAATGACTTGATCCCCAATGCTCCTTTACCTAATGTCCCAATATACAAATTCTCTCTTATGGAGAATGAGGAAATAAAATGTCAAATTCATGAGCTCATCCAAAAGGGCCACATTTGACCAAGATCCTCACCTTGTGGGAGCCCAAATGTATTGGTACATAAGAAGGACAAGACATTTCGACTTTCTATTGATTATAGAGCGCTAAATAAAATCATCATTATGAAGTAATACTTGATCCCCTAGATTGATGATCTTCTTGATCATATTAAGGGTGCCAAGTTCATTAGTAGGACTAATCTAAAGTCCAACTACCACCATGTCCCAATTGAACAAACTAATGTATGGAATATTTCCTTCAAGTACAAAGAAGGAAAGTTTGAGTGGTTGATGATTGATTTTGGATTGACTAATGCTCCAACAACATTCGTGGAGATGATGGATGATATCTTGCAGTCATTCACAAACTATTATTTGGTCATATATTTGGATGCACTTTTTTCTATTTGTGCCATCTTTTTGTTCCTTCAAGAGAGCATGCAAATATAATTTGGGAGGCACATTACAGTTGGGTAGTAGGGAACTTCGTTGTGGAGAAGATGTTGGAAATACTTTAGAAGTATTTCTACTGGAAAAAACTCCCACGATATGTCAAAAACCATATCAGATCGTAAATTTCCTATGCGATCACTAAGCCTCCCATTAAGAAGCGGGGATGTACACTCCTCTAACTATCCCAAACAAGCTCTTGGAATCGGTCTTCATGGATTACATGTAATGTTTACCCTCCACCAAGTGTGGTAACAATTGTATCTTTGTGGTTGATGGAAGGTTCTCTAAGATGGACATTTTGGCCTCGTGTAAGAAAAATATCACAATCGAAACCACTGCTAAGATATTATTTGAGTGTGTTTTCACTACAATGAGAACACCTTGCAGTGGATGTTTTTATGGAACCTCCCCCCAAAAACAAATCCCTTATTTTTTTATAGCGAAGGTAAGCAACCAAAGGTTTTTGTGGAGTGTTTTATATCGATGTGCCTCCATCTTTCAAGAACACCAATGTGCTTCAAAACATAATACCTTGATGCTTACCAAGTAAAGTGCATTGATAACCATTATCAATATACAATACTAAAATATGATTTTTTATTTAAAAAATAAAATGTATAACAATTCTTTCGAATAATATATATAAATATATATATACCCAAAAATCCAAGTGATACATTACATGGGCTCAAATACACTAATGTGTCTTACTTCTAGGTGTCCAAGAACTAATGTTCACCCTCCTTCTACAACTACCTTGTTTGAAGTTCTCTGCAGTGTTGGTTCCTCAATGCACCTGTAGATTTCATACATTTTCTTATTTTGGAAAAAGATAAAAAAAATTATTTTTCCTCTATGGGAAACCATGCCTCTTGGGAAAGAAGAGACTAGGTAAATTGTTTGTTACCTCATTATTTTAATTTTCATTGCATTAAAATTTAAAATTGGCTTTAAATTATGTTGTGCGCTTGACGCATTTTGCTCACCTAGGGTGCGGTGTCCTGTGAATTCATAGTAATAAATTCACACGGTGCGTCATGTGAATTTACATGAAGAACCATAAGTGGTGCATAACATATTACCAAACACACCGCGCAACACTAAGCACCACACACCAGAAAGATGCATTTATTGTGCCTTGGCCTAAGAAGAAACATTGTTTTCGCATAATAAACCTACTGGTATATTTTGAAAAATTGAACATGCTTTGGTGCCCCTTACCTGACCAAACACCCTATGACCAATTTTTTATAAAATATGACACACTGCTATATGAGGCACCAAAAAACTAATGTTTTATATTAACTCACCGCAATAATCCACCACATAGCACCGCACATGTAAAACTTATCATACCAGTGTGTTTAATTACTAACATAGCATCGCTAGAAATACACATCAAGGATCCAAGCTGTTATCACTCTGTAAATTTCCTAGAGGTTGAAAAGAGGAAATACACAAAGGTAACCTTAACCAACC
>ML805949.1:11883-60826 GCA_009831015.1 Picea engelmannii | reverse complement strand
ACATCACAACATCTCGCCCAGACATAATGCATGTTGTAGGAATGGTAGGAAGATATCAAGATACACCCAAACAGAGTCATTTGCAAGCTGTCAAAAGGATATTCAGGTATTTAAAAGAAACAATGACTTATGGTCTGTGGTATACCAGAAATCAAAATCTTCAGTTGACTGCTTATTCAGATGCAGATTGGGCAAACTGCATTGATGAGAGAAAAAGCACCAGTGGAGGAGCATTCTTCCTGGGTGACTCCTTAGTAGCCTGGCTTAGTAAAAAGCAAGGTTCCATTTCTTTATCAACCACAGAGGCAAAGTACATTGTCGCTGCTACCTGTTGCACTTAGATATTATGGATGATTCAGACACTTGCAGACTTAGAGGTAAAATACACTGCACCGATCCCAATTCATTGTGATAACACTAGTGCCATCAGTGTGTCTAAAAATCCTATATTCCACTCCAAGACCAAGAATATTCCCATAAAATATCATTTTCTGAGAGAGCAAGTCACAAATCAGACTGTTCAGGTCCATTACATTCCCACTATAGAACAAATTGTAGACATCTTTACTAAACCCCTAGCCAAGACACCTTTTGAATATCTCAGACAGAAGTTGGGTGTCATTTCATATCACACCTAAAAGAGTCCATCTTGTTAGGGGGAGTTGGCATGTTTGAATATCTAATGCCTCCTAAAATTACTGCAACAGCTCAGGGAGAGCATGTCTCTTCTTTGACATTGATGTCAAAGGGGGAGAAAATAATTCAGGTGCCTTAGTTGCCATAAATGACAAAGGGGGCGATTGTTGGCATGTTTTATAGGCAGCGTATGCTTGTCATTGATGGAAAGTATAGCAGCGATGATGGCTTGAGTACAACAGCGATGATCAACAGTGCAATGATAATTGGGGAAGAGCAGCAACCATGATCGTTGGATCAACAATTCAGAATTCCCGATGGCTGTCAGATCTCAATGTAGACAAGAAGAGTGTGCTGAAGAGGAGGACAAATCTCAGGCATTAGATCCAAGAACGGGATCCGACCATCGTTGGATCAAGGAGAACCTGCACGTTCTTTAAAGTGCAAGGAGTAGCGGGCTCACAAAATCCAGAAAGAAGGAGGACCGTCCATCCTCAAGCAGGACACGTGGGGAAAGATCATCATTTCGTTGACTAGAGAGTCAAAGGAACGGGGTTCCCTAACCTGCTGAAGTCACGAAATGCGAAACCCCGAAGTAAACTCCATTTCATAGTTTCAGAGATCGAGAGTTGGAGATGTCAAAGAATATTAACCACGGGAATTCTGAAATCGTGATATGCGAAATTGTGACTTAATCTGAGCCGTCAGATCAAGGTTTGATCTGGACCGTTGATCCCAGTCCATTTCGGAGTTTTGCAGATCGAGAGTTGGAGATGTCAAAGAATATTAACCAGAGGAATCCCGAAATCGTGATATGCGAAATCGCGACTTAATCGCAGTCGTCAGATCAAGATGTGATCTCGACCATTGATTCGACTCCATTTTGAAGTTTTGTAGATCGAGACTTTGAAGTGACAAGAACACTGAACATCAAGAATGTCGAAATCATGAAATGAAAAATCGTGAAATGATCTAAGCCGTCAGATCAAGTGTTGATCAGGACCGTTGATCCCATGCCATTTCGAGGTTTCGGGGATCGTGACTTAGAGAGTCGAGATGCCTCATCTCCAGATTCACAAAATGTGAAATCGTGAAAGCACCTTATGCATAAGGCTGTGGTCACAGTCCTTGGTCACATTAGCGAGAGATGGAGGAAAGAGCTACAACAACCAAGCTCCTTTTCGGGGATCGCGACTGGGAATGTCAAGACGCATGGTCACACGATTGTCGAATTGTCGAATGCTGAAATGCCGAAATGAATGCAAGATCCCATGGAATCAATCCAATGGTGTAGGTGAATTTGAACAAGATCGGAGGGCTACTATAGCACGACACAATGTAACTGCCAGAAACGACTGATGGTTTCTGCCAGAGGACTCGAAGACACTTTGGGATAATTGACAGAGGAGGTGAAGAGTCTCTGGGAATCTTCAAGAGGGATGAAGATGTTCGTGGAGGCGATTGACAGCTGGATGAGCATTGAGGCCTATAACTGGAACAAAGAAGGTCAGCTTGACTGTCATAGAGAAGACAAAGAGTCTCAAACTGCCAAAGAGGCTGAGAAATCTAGACAAAACACCCAGTGATGTTGAACGCGTGGAGAAAACTGCCAAAGAAGCTGAAGAGTTGTGATAATGATGAGGGAAAGCACTCGAGATGTGGAGGATATTTTTGGGGTGTGAGCATGCAGAGGCATGGAAAATATTGCATGCACAAGGAGCACAGGGAATATAAGAAGGTGGAACAAAGAAGAGATTAGGGTGGTTGTCGTGGTGTAGGAGAATTTAGGTGTGTACAAGGAGGCAGAATGCAGGAGCAGAAATGAACAGTCGAGGTATGGTGCATTGAAGCGATACGGCGAATAGAGCATAAAAGGCAGAAGAGCAGAAAGTGCTAGAGGTGTGCAGAAGACACTGATGCAGACAGAGCAGAGTAGTGTAATAGAACAACGACAGGGCTGGTAAGCCATTGAATAATTTTATATCGCTGTAATAAGTTTTAGTAACAAAGAATTTATAAGCTAGGGTGGTTGGGAGGTGCTAGGGAGGATTGGTGTCCTCAAAGGTTCAAGTGGGTGCTTGAACACAGGGAGTTGGTGCTTCCTTCTAGTTGGTACTAGAGAAACCAGGGAGTTGGTGCTTCCTTCTAGTTGGTGCTAGAGAAACTAGGGGGTTGGTGCTTCCTTCTAGTGGGTGATAGATAAAACAGAGAGTTGGTGCTCTCAGCAAGTTGCATCTTGCAAAAACAGAGGTTGTAGCCTCACAATGAGTTTGTGCTCATATGAATGATAATGTAAAGAATGTAGATAATACTTATCATATAAAGAAAAAGAGGTTCTTACCCTGTATGGGTTTCCTCGAGAATTATCTGTCTCTGTGTTTCTCATATATGTGACTGATGATGAATGTGCCTTTGTTTATTTCCCATTATTGTGATCATCATTGAGTGCCCTGTAAATATTTTAAAAGAAGCATAATTGTTTAAGCACTATAACAACTGATTCACCCCCCCTCTCAGTTGTCCAACACTATTGGCCCTTTCAATAACACCTGTGAAGTAGATCAAGTCTCACCCGAGGTAGGCAGGGGGGTTGCAGGACTCAGGTGTCTACAAACAAGATGGGACACATATCTATGATTACAAAACTTTATAGAAAACTAAACAACAATATGCATAAGTTCTTGAATATCATTCACATCGCAGATCAAACCCTCAATAAAGATCAACGCAGTAACTATAAAGATCAAGTACTTCCCATCACTTAGTACAGAACATTAACTAAGATCTAACATCCATTCACATCATTAGGGACTAAGCTACAACATCAAATGCATTTGTTTTACATAACGTCAACAACACTAAGAAAATAATCACATAATCAACATCAACAACATCACACAAATCACATCAACACATGATATACGTGGTTCACCCCAGTGTGGGGATACATCCACTAAATTCTTATTCTTCTTCTTTATTAGTTTGTAATATCTTACATGCGTCTGCTCCTATGCACAGAGCCACAAAGCCAAGCCTCGCACTGGACATGTGATCTATGCACAATGCACTAGGTCCACCTTCCCCAAAATCAGGTCAATGCACAAAGCCAACTCCTTGATAGCACAAAACCTTACACATTTTGTCTGCACAAAGCACTTTCACTTATCTCTACAAGCCCTTAACACTTTCTTGTACAAATCCAACCAAATCTCATATCTAAGCACTAAGCCAATTACAAGTAACTAGTAACTACTTCTTACATCCTTAGCTACTTATTTATATCATTACAAAAAGGCCTAATCATGGGTAAACCATGGGCCGACATCCCTTAACCTGTTACATAAACCCTCAAACCCTTTGTTGGGTCCACAAGTCCACAAAATGAGTGATATCCCGCGATCTCTGCTTCCCTTAGGCGCTGCATCTTTGACCATCCTGTCGAAGTCCCAAAAGTGGTCAAACATGACCAATGTTCTCTCAAAACTTGGTCAAGGGCCAACAATTACCCAACACTCACCTTTGACTTGTCCCGAGTCACTCATATCTGGGCAGTGCTGCTTCAAAGGCCTCAATCTTAGCTCGAGGTGCCTCGACTTGCTTCTTCGCCAAAGATTCCTGCTCAGTGAACTCCTGAACCACTTGCTCAGTAACAGGTCCTTCTAGGCATTGTTCCACTATCGCAACCAGTTGGTCTAGATACGAGCCTTGTCCTTCAACTTCTTCAAAAATCGTGCAAGCTTCATCCTTCATCGACTAGAGTCTCTGTGCCACTTCCATGACTTTTCTTTGGATAGTAGTAATCTACTGTTGAATTGTGCATTGTTCCTGTGATCTTTTCATCTTCTTGATTGTAGTAAGAAGCTTCATCTATGCTTGCACGGTGGATGACTATTGCTTCACCTCTTGGAGTTGTTCTTCCAATTTCCTTAGCTCCAGATCTTCTGCAAGGCGCTCATAGGTCTGTGCACTTCTATCACTTAGTTGCTTACACTGTGAGGCGAGTGATCTGATCCTTTCTACTGTGTTCCTGGAAATTTCTTCCCTTTGATCGCGTGCTTCTTGTGGAGTGCTTGGCACTTCTTGGATCTCTAGTTCCATTACCCTTGCTTGAAGCTACTGAATGGCCTCAATGATCTTCCCAATTTGTATCTCGACAAACTCTTCTTCCTATTGCGCCTTCGTCATCAGAAACTGTGGAATTAGAGGATGAGCCCACCCACTTACGAAGATTAGGAGGTGCAACCGAGGCTCGACTTCGTTGAGTCCAAGAAGAAAAGGAGTAGCCACAAAGGCCTTGAAGAAAGAAAAGGAGGAGGTCCTAGAGCAACTTTAATTTGCATAGAAGGAGAAAAATGAAATTTCGATGAAGTTCGAGCAGAACAATGCAAATATACAGGAAGAAAAATACCAAATGCTTGTAGAGAAGATTGCGATCAAGAAGATTCATGACAACAAAACCATTTTTTTGCACGAGGGTAGACCCAAGGTTCAACACTTCAACAATGCACCAACAAAACCCTAACTACCGGCCCTTTCGACAACACTTGCGAAGCAGGTGAAGTCTCACCTGAGGTAGAGGCAGGGGGGTTGCAGGACTCAGGTGTCTACAACCAAGATGGGACACAGATCTATGATTACAACACTTAACAGAACACTAAACAACAATGTGCATTAGTTCTTGAATCTCATTCACATTGCAGATCAAACCCTTAATACAAATCAATGCAGTAACTATAAATATAAAATACTTCCCATCACTTAGCACACAACATTAGCTCAGATCTAGCATCCATTCACATCATTAAGCACTAAGATACAACATCAGATGCATTCATTATACATAATATCAAAAACACTAATAAAATAATCACATAATCAACAACATCGCACAAAGCACATAAACACAGGATATACGTGGTTCACCCCAGTGTGGGGTTATGCCAACCAACTTATTCTTCTTATTCTTTATTAGTTTGCAATCTCTTACATGTGTCTGCTCCTGTGCACAGAGCCATAGAGCCAAGCCTCGCACTGGAGAGGTGATATGTGCACAACGCACTAGATCCACCTTCCCAAAAATTAGGTCAAGGCACAGATCCAAATCCTTGATAACACAAAGCCATACATAGTTTGTCTACACAAAGCACTTACAAAAAACTTGGACTTAACTCTGCAAGCCCTTAAAAATTTCTTGCACAAATCCAACCAGATCTCGTAGCTATGCACTAAGCCAATTACAAGTAACTAGTAACTACTTCTTACATCCTTAGCTACTTATTTATATAATTACAAAAAGGCCTAATCATGGGTAAACCCATGGGCCAACATCCATTAACCCATTACATAAACCCTAAAACCCTTTGTTGGGTCCACAAGCCTGCAAAATGAGTGAGTTCCCGCGATCTCTGCTTCGCCTAGGTGCTCCATCTTCGACCAGCCTATCGAAGTCCCAAAAGTGGTCAAACGTGACCAATGTTCTCTCAAACATTGGTCAAGGGCCAACAAGACCTTTATAGTGAATTTTCTCATTATGACAAGAATATCTCAAAGATGCATGAGGATATTGTTGCAATTGTTAGATTAGGTGATAAAATTGGTATCTTGGAATGATTCATGACAAAATTCCTTTAACTAATCTGGTATAATGAACGAGAGTGAAAAGAGGGATCCATATTCTTCATATTTCTATGAAAAAACATCAACAACTACATTTTCTTTTCATTCTTGTAAATGATGGCATAATCATAGCCAAAAATTTTGGTCAACCAATTCTATTGCTCAAGGGATGAAAATCTCTTTTTGAAAAAATATTTGAGGATATGATCATCAGTTTTAATTTGGAAGCATTGTTGTAACATCCCCACTATAATCCCCAGTTTAATTAATGCATAATGCATATAGGAACATGGTTATGGCCAAACAATGTAATATGTGAATTATATTTCTAAATTTTAATAAACAAAATGTGATGCCAACTATTGGGGGATAAGGATAGAGATGGGGGTTGATTTTTCTACAAGAGAAGGGAGTGTCTAAGAGGGGTCCAAGAGGGAAATTATTTATGGGTATTAATTCAAACCCACTTTCCTAAATTTTATTATCGTGGGGGGAAACCTTCTATTTTGTTGTTGAGTGTTTCCAAAGCCAATCATTAAACTCATGTAAGAGGATGGGTGTAAAAAATCACATCCCATAGTTATTGGAAGCATGGGGATGAAGTACAATAAAAATTGGGCAGAGTGAACAGTCAGTTTACTTGGGGAAAAGAGAGGAATTTGTATGAGGGAGAATAGACAGTTTTCACATGCATGTTTGGCATGAACAATAAGCAGAGAGAAGAAAAGAAGAGCATTGGAGCTAGAGAAAGGAAGATGGGAGAATTATGGAGAATGATGGATAATTTTTGGAGTGTTTTGGATATGAAGACTGAAGAACCAGGTTGGTAGTCCTGAAGAGTGAATGCCTGCGTGAGTTGCACTATAACACCAAATGATTTTTGTTGTTTTCTAGGTAGTTTTCTTGGCAGTGCATCCCCTTGAAAACCTACTAGTGATATTCTTGCTTTCTTGTTCCAAATAAACCCTAATAAATAAATAGGACACCCAATGGACTGAGAGCAGTGAAGAGGTACATTCTTTGGGTTGGATGTGTCAAAAGGAAGAGAGATAGTGGAAATTAGGCTAGTTGTAGGAGAATACTAGTGGGTTCTGGGATATATGAGCTATGAGGGGACAATGAGAGACACCATTTTATTGTGGATTTCTTGCCCCATCTTGGGGGTGACTTGTTGTTGAGATATGGAACAACAAGTCTATGGTTGGGTAGAACATCCATCCCAAGAAACTATTTCCACAAGTGTTTTAAAATATAAGTGTTTATTTGTTTCCTATGTTAATTCATGAGTTTAGTTTTTGTGCATTTTACTTTGTTTTTATAAATTCTTTATATGCTTCTTTCAGTGAGTTCATTAACCACATTCATGTTTAATTTGGTGTGTTTTAGAATCATATAGTTATGGGTATCTAAAAATGGTAAATCTATGTATAATTTGTAGTTTGTAAGCCACATGAATTTAATTAGCAAAAAAAATTTGAATTTATGTGTATTTCCATAAGTAATCTTCCTTGGTTAAGCTAGGGAAAGTTACAGATTCGTATCATAGTGATCCAGATTTTATGAGTAGAACGAAATGAATATAGATTATTAAAATATGCTTAACACAAAATAACAGAGATACAATAAACCTGGTTTTCTATTCAATAATGAAATAAGATGAAACTATAAAATGCAGCGGAAAACAAGCTTGTTGGAATTGTGGTGGCTTATCTCTAAGAAGATATGTGATGGTTGGGCTCATTTAGAAGAAGATGATTACAATGAGGCTCTGAAGGATTTTTTACAATAAACAAGAATGTCAAAAACCCTAGACATCCAAAAACCTAGCCCTTGGAGATGAAGCGCCAAAAGTCATGTGAACCCTGTTTGGGTAAGTTAGTACATCAACTTCCCGGGGTCGTAACGTTTGCATACGATCACCGTTTTTGGTGCACGATAGACCGTTGGAAAGGTATTGTGGAGGATATTTATTTTGGGGGCTCAATCAAAGCCTTTGGGTATTATTGAGAATCTCTATCCATAAAAACCTTCATTTATGCCCTCAACAAAATGGCCCTGGAAGTTAAAAACTTCTAAAAATAGTAAGTTGCCAAAATTGTCAGAAAACTGTTTTGAGTGAGTTGGAAAAGGTGGGTAGCCACCAATATCCACCTGGATAAATCCCCCCTCCTTAGGAAAAATGGTCTCCATTTCATTGATTTCCCCCATCATATGAGGAAATTTCTGCTGAATTTGGCCCCGGGTGAGCCACTTGCCTTGGTGTAGGAGCTTCCCGGCTTTGACGACTCAATAAATATGGATCATTTGTTGTCGAGTGCCCTTGATCTATGTTTCCACAATATGATAATTGGATACCTATTGCATGCATTTAGGGTTGAGCTATGTTAGTGTCAAATTCTCTGCTATCTATGAGGTGTCCAATAATGGTGGAAAATATGGTCGAAGGAGATCCATGTTGAAGACTGGGTGCAGGCCAAAAAAAGGGGGAATGTTGAGATCAAAAGCATTGTCACCCACAACCTTGGTGATGGTGTGTGACCCATAACGGAGTGGGAGAAACTTTGGATGGGGCCCTGTAAGGCATTCTTTTTTCAATTGCAACCAAACTTTGTCTCCCACCTAAAACTTATGTGGCACTCGATCCTGGTCATGGTGTTGCTTCCACTTGGAATTAGACTTTTGTAGAAGATCCTGAACCTGTTGGCGGATGTGATGGATCTGATGAATGAACTAGGTGGATTTGTCAGCTTCTTGTGGAGCAGGGGACGAGTCGTCCGAGGTGGTCACCAGGGGTAGTGCAACATCCATGGGGCCCAATGGTTGGAATCCCACCCCCACCTAAAAGGGGTTGTGGCTAGTTAAGCCATGTAGGGATCGATTGTAGCTATGTTGGACATAGAGAAGACTCACATCCCATGTGCAGGGGTGTTTTGAATTGTACATGCGTAGGATATATACGATCATCCGATCGACGACCTCTGTTTATCCATCTGTCTTGGGGTGGAAGGCAGTGGATTTGGTGAGCTTGGTATCTAGCAGTGACCAGAGGCTCAACTAGGATGTGTTGAGGAAACAATTGTCACAGTATGAGATAATGGTTTTGTTATAACCCTAATTTGCACCAGACATGCTTACCTAGTAGCAGGCCATCTCATTTTCCATTTTTGCCAAGCCACTATTGAACAACTTCTTGAAAACACCCTTTTTGAAGGCATATGTGCCCTGCTCCACTACTACACACTTGTATATCCTATATGACCACTACAGCCTGCATATACCTACAAAAGAACATAAAAGAGAAAGTTGCAGATGGAACAAATATTTTTGGGTAAATTGCCTAAACTGGTTAACCGCCCATAGCCGGTCACTCAACAAAATACCTAGCCCTTTCTAGCATATAAAAGAAGGGGTAGGGGTCCCATTTGGAGGAGGAAAATAATAGTAAAGAAACTCTACCCGATTTGGCATTCCCCTTGCCCCAATCTTTTGCAACCATTGTGTGAGAATTGAAGAGGAGAAGCATATATGGAAGCGGTTGGTGAACAGTTGAAGAAGAGCCCAGGACCATATTCGAGGAGCAGTAGCCGATCTCACCATTGTAAGTGACTTTTGTGAGGTTAATAGAAATAATTTTTTTTCCCATCCCTCCATATGAGGTGTTCAATATTCAATTTTTGTCATTTTTTGGCCCTTTTTGTCGTTTCTTCTAGCCTGAAAATCATTTAGTATGGTTCAAGAGTTTCTTATGGAATGTTACGATAAATGTTACTTTGGGTATTGAGAATTTTTTGGAGATTTGGGTCATTTTAAAGGTCCTTTGGTAAAAATTTATTTTTTCAACGTCTTGCATCTAAGTTATGATTCCACCTCCACTTTTGGTATCTCATTGTCTTTTTCACTTTGCCATAGGATCGACCCTTCTGAGTTACGACACAAAACCATATTTGTTTCTTTATAAGTGTCGTAATTTAGTGGTAGAGCCTAACCTTTCATGGATGCCCTAGGTAGATCCTAGTTGCAATTTTTGGTATCCATGTCGTCACTACTGACTATAGGCTCGAGAGTCCTTATTAGTTTTTCCTCATTATGAGTATGAGCCTCCTTTGCATGATTCATTATCACTCTTGACCTCACCCTCGAGACTCCGAAAACATAACAGGTCTTCTTTTAAGCCCTTTCCAGACCCTCTAAAAATGAAAAGATTGCCAAGCAATCTTGTCGCCCTTCACGCTCGCTAAACTGAAATTTGTTGGTGCGTCTGTTCGGCGGTAGCTTTCCCCTTTTTCAGTCTAGATGGTCAACTGTACGAACAAAGGTATACTCTAGGAGACTCGGTTCTCTAGAAGAGTATTCTCAGGTATAATTTTACCTCTTTTTCGGGCGCGAGAGACTAAATTTACGAAAAAGGAACCCCCACGGAGTCCATAGTTAAGCTCTTTTCATAATCCATAAACTTGAAAAGATCATCAAGTGATCTTTTTCTCTCACACTCTTTAAAATGATCCAGAAGAACATCTCATATGGAGTCCATAGTTAAGATTTTTTCAGACTCCTTAAATATGAAAAAAATTCTGAGTGATCTTCTCTTTATCACACTCGTTAAAATGGTTTTGAATAGACATCTTTTCGGTGCTAGTTTACCCCTTTTTCAAACCGACTAGACTACCTTAAAAAAAGGTGCCCTAGCGGAGTCTCCTTTTACACTTTTTCAGACTCTCTAAAAATGAAAAACTATCGAGCTTACCTTCTCTAGGCTCATTAAAACCACAACGAAGGACATTACCATTGTGTCTTATTAATCACATTTGCATACCTGCGTCTTTGGCCTAATTCCAGCTCCATGTTGCTCTCGATTGAACCATCTAAAGCATGCTTTATACGCAATACTTGTAGCACTTTCCCTCTACGTCTTGACACCTTGGCCCATGGAGGATTTTTCCTGAGTGTCCTTTTCTTGCATATGTCCCTTTTCTCTGAGCATCCATGAGTTCCTTGCGCTTTGAACTATTATGTCTGCGATACTCGATCCTCCTTTGTAACGTAGAATTATTTTATTATTTTTCAAGCATTCCAAAATTATTGAAAAAGACAAAAAAATCAAATATACCCCAAAAAGAGGAAGGGAAAAGTATTTTCTTTTTGTTGGAAGCACAATGAGTCACCCTTGGACAAAGCACATCCTTCCATTTGTTCGTCAAGCTTTGGGATTTAACATGACTTTAGGAATATTTTCTCGCTACATAGAGTTGTGTACTCCTCCGTTTGGTTATTCTTCCAAACATTTGGAGAGTTTGTGTTGCCTCTTCCATCGTGGACCTATGTCAAATACCGTGTTTCCTGAGTCTCATCTTTTGTCGTGCTATTGTCCAAGGGAAGTTCTTACCGATTCCGAGTCAGCCCCTCTGCAGTTTGTCTCTTTCCCTCATGCTCGACCATCTCGAAAACCCAATCAAGTCTTTGTTCGAAATCCATGAAGCCCTTAGCTTGATCATCAAGATTCTCTAGTCCATTCCTGATGAGTCGTCGAAGACCTCTGGGTAGTGAAGTCGTACACTCATATTACACTCATACCCGAGTTGTGAAGATTTTGGAGCTATTGCTTGAGCTCTGAAGGCCTCATCTCTAGCCATCAGGCCTTATTAGCTTCTTGAAGATGGATATTATAAATGTATATATTTTTTATTTCGAGATGTAGATCCGTTGTGTATTTCTCATGGCTACACTTTATATAGTTATATGACATGGATCTGTAGTGTATTTGATTGGCATCCATGATTTTATTTCATCTTGAGCATGGGCATGCCCGCCTCGATGAGACAATTATTATTTTGTAGATGGCACCTCCCAAACTTTGGTTCCTGGGCTCACTTGTTTCGTACGTTGGTAAAGACATATGATCTCACACATTAGGGGGCATCTGTTATAACCCTAATTTGCACCAGACATGCTTACCTGACAGCAGGTCATCTCATTTTCCATTTTTGCCAAGCCACTACTGAACAACTTCTTAAAAACACCATTTTTGAAGGCATACACGCCTTGCTCCACTACTGCATGTGTGTATATGCTAGCTGACCCACTACATCCTACATATACCTACAAAATCACAGAAAATAGAAAGTTGCAGATGGAACAAAGACTTTTGGGTAAATTGCCTAAACCGGTTGACCGCCCATAGCTGGTCACTCAACCAATACCTAGCCCTTTCTAGTCTATAAAAGAAGGAGTAGGGGTCTGATTTGGAGGAGGAAAATAATAGTAAAGAAACTCTACCCAATTTGGCATTCCCCTTGCCCAAACCTTTTGCAACCATTGTGTGAGAATTGAAGAGGAGAAGCATATATAGAAGCGGTTGGTGCACAGTTGAAGAAGAGCCCAGGACCAGATTCGAGGAGTAGTAGTCGATCTCACCATTGTAAGTGACTTTTGTGAGGTTAATAGAAAGAATTACTTTTCCCGTCCCGCCATATGAGGTGTTCAATATTCAATTTTGGTTTATATTTTTGGAACCTCTAACCCACTAATTCATATATGAGATGTATGTTTGTAGTTCTTTGTTTGTCTGTTTGTGAATGTAGGTTATCTTTGGGAGGAGACTTGTCATCAAGGAGAAATAGAACACAAAAGGATCAACACCAAGTGAGGGGTTCAAGGTAGAGTTCTCGGATCCTTTTATCCTTGTGTTTTATGCATGAACGTGGGGTCTATGTCTGGATAATAGTAAAAGGTAGGATACTTTCGAAGGTTATTTCTACATGCACTACTAAACCCTTAGTGCTAGTCCGTAGGGGGATTTCCCACCCACAACAGGTTTTTGGGATCCCAAAATGTACCCATACTTGTTCAAAGAAGAGCTTGGCAGTGGCTTCTGTTGTGATGTTCTTATTACATGCGGCTAGAATCACCATCTTGGAAAAGCGATCAACAACCACAAAACCACAGTCATTTCCATTCTTGGTGGATGGGAGGCCCGACATGTAGTCCATTGAGATGGATTACCATGGCATGTTAGGAGTAGGAAGAGGGGTGTACAGGCCTTGTTTCTTAGTGGTCAGTTTGGAAATAGCGTAGGTAGTACAGGACTTGATATACTTACCAACATCCTGTTGAAGTTTCAGCCAGTAGAAATGTTTCTGCAACACTACCACTGTCTTTTTGATGCCAAAGTGTCCTGCCACCTGACTGTAGTGAGCTTCCCAAATAAGCTTTGCGGGCTCACTTGGTGGATCACAAAGATGGCCTAGATGACACAAAAACCCATCTTGAAGATGGAAATTAGTGACCACTGAGTTAGCGCCCAACATTTGGTAGGTGGTGGAGAATTCAGGGTCTGGCTCGTAGATGTGGGTCCATCTGTAGGGTTCTTGGTCGCAAGAGTATAGCACCGTGGTGAGTGTCATGACTGGAGGCCGACTGAGGAAATCAAAAACTTGGTTGGTACTTCCTATTTTATACTTGATGTTGAGGTGGAACTGATGTAAGTATGTGGACCACTTCTGATGGCGGTCATTCTACAATTTTACTTGGGTTTGCATGAACTGTAGTGGCTTTTGATCAGTGTGGATGAGTGTCTCCTTCCCAAGAATGTAATGTATCCACTGGCAGAAATATTTCACAATGGAGTACATTTTTTTTCATAATTAGGGTACTTATGAACAACATTTGATAGTGTCTCAATATGATATGCCACGGGGTGGCCTTGTTGAGTGAGATCGACACCCACAACATACTCTGAAGCATCTGTCTCGATCTCAAAGGGATGTTGCAGGTTCGATAATGAAAGTATTAAGAATGATCACAAATGCTTCTTCAATTCATTGAAGGCTTGTTGTTGGGACATGCCACACATAAATTTTTCCTTACTGCCACCCCTGGTTACTTGGATGAGGGCCCATGCGATATGAGATAATCCCAACACGGACATGTGATAGAAATTGGTGAGGCCCAAGAAGCTCCAAAGTTCAGTGAGTGTGGTTGGGGCTGGCGAGTCATGGATAACCTGGATCTTGGTTGGATCCACATCCACACCATGTCCATTAACAAATTAGCCTAAGTAATGGACCCCGTACATGCCAAAGGATCATTTTTCCAAGTTTTCATATAGTTTGTACCGCCGCAGGGTGTGCAGAACCTGTTGAATATGCTGCAATTGTTCCACCCAAGTCTTGTTGTAGATGAGGATGTCATCTAGATACACCACTACAAAGGTATTGGTGAAAGGTCATAAGATATCGTCCATCATCCTCATAACATTTGTTGGAGCATTTTTCAAACCAAAGGGCATGACCAGCCATTCAAAAAGAACTTATTTTGACTTGAAGGCGGTCTTCCATACATCTATGTATTCTATTGGGACATGGTGGTAGTTAGACTTTAGATCAATCTTACTGAAGTAATTGGACCCTGTGATATGATCAAGGAGGTCGTTGATTCGGGGAATAGGGTACTAGTTTCATACTGTAATTTTATTCAGGGCCTGATAATCAATGCAGAGTCACTAGGTCTTGTTTTTATTTTGCACTAGCACTATTGGGCTCCCACAAGGCGATGAGTTCGAACGTATGTGCCCCTTGTGGAGCAGTTCTTGGATATTCCTCTCGATCTCCTCGTTTTCTAATAGAGAGCGGTGGTAGAATGGCCCATTGGGTAGCCTTGTGCCTGGGGTTAGATCGATGGGTTGCTTAACCTCACAGTGCAGAGGTACCCTGGTAGGAGAGGAGAATATATCTGATTATTCTTCCACGACCTTATCCACTTGCTTCTGTTGTATGGAGAGATCAACCACGGAGGCCCTGGATGTGGCTGTGATATTTCTCTCAGTCTGAGAGCAAATCACTAACAAGAAAAATTTCTCGGTCTGAGAGATGAACTTCCTAAATTGCTTGGAAAAGATCAAGGAAATGGCACTAGGAGGGACTGCCTCAGGTATCCTGTACAATTTCCTGTTCAAAGTAATAATAACACTATGAGGCCTAGACTCGTATGCAACATGATGTTTCCATAAATAAGGTTGGCCCAAAATAACATTACAAACTTCGAGAGGAGCAACATCACACAATACCTCATCTTTGAAGGGCTTGATGTTGTACGACAATCAACACTATTGGTTGATGAAAAGATCACTTCTTTGGCAGAGCCATCCGATGGTGTAGGGTTGTGGGTGCGGCATTGTTGGCAGGGCCAACCACTTGACGAACTCTGTTGAGATGAGATTCTTCTGGCTACCGCTATCAACGATGAAGTGTAGTGGGGTGCCTTTTACCCACATATGTGAATGTAAGAGGTGTTCACCTTCTTATGGATCATCTGCTTCACCAGGCTAGATCTTGGTGGTAGAAATAGTGGCATTGGGTTCCACATCAATGATTCGTCTTCCCTTTTCTAGTTCTGACTCAGAGTCAGAACCTACATCTAATTCATAGGCTTTCACTTCAACCACCAACGACTACTTTGAGCGACAGTCGGTAGTGTTATGCCAAGGTCTCTAATGGAAGTCGCACCACTTCCCAGTGTCTTTCTTTGTCTTTTTGGTGTCCTTCTTTGCTTATGGCTTGGATTGGTTGTCCTGATAGTATCCATATTTTATTTTTCCTTTGTTCTATGGGTTGGGGCCACCCTTTCCTGGCTTTTCTTGTGAGGGGTTCCCAGGACCAAATTGTCGCGTCTTTTTTTTGAGCTTCTGCTCAATTTTGATAGCATATCGGTAGGCCACGCCCAAGGACGAAATGTCCAAAAAATCCATTTCAGTCTGGATGTATCTATGTAGAGAACAGTGATACCTGAGCACCAAATGTCTCTCTAAATATTTGATACCCAACTTGGTGCACAAGGTATGGAAGATATTTGTGAACTTTGGCACTACTTGGTCTCTTTTTTGCCGCAGTGTGGTCCATTTGGTATACAATTCATCATAACTTTCGACAGGGTAGTATTGTTCCTTAATGGAATCATTGAAGGATTCCCAGGTGCCTGCGACTATAAATAATGAGGGTTCCTCTATTTCCTTTTTCTCACAGAAAGTTTCCCACCAATATTTGACATGGGGAACGACTTTGAGGAGTGAAAAAGTAATCTTTTCTCTATTAAAAAAGTTATGGACAGAAAAATACCCTTATAGTAGATCCAACCACTTGTATACAACATCTGTGTTTATATGACCCTCAAATATAGGAATATCGAAGTTGATTTGTACCTTGAAGGGGGAAACGCCTCCACTCAAGGAAGATGTGTCGCCTATTGGTAGCCGTCGAAGAATTTGTGTGAAACTACCCATCATCTTGTTCCTCTGTTGCATGAGGGATTCCTCAAGCAACATTTTGAAAGGATATCTTGTCCCATCATCTTTCATTTCTCCTACCATGAGAGGTCTCTTGGGTGTGCGATAGATTTTGTCCTCAAGAGAAACAAGCTCGAGACCCAATTCTTTGTACCTTAACCTCGTTGGGGACATGCATTAAGACAGCAAGGAGCATACCTCTCTGATACCACTGATCTAGATTTTATGAGAAGAATGAAATGAATACAGATTATTAAAATATTCTTAACATAGAATAACAATGATACAGTAAAACTGTTTTTCTATTCAATAAGAAAATAAGTTGAAACTGTAAAATGCAACGGAAAACAAGCTTGTTGGAATGGTGGTGGCTTATCTTTGAGAAGAGATGTGACAGCTGCACTCGTTCACAAGAAGATGATTAAAATGACGCTCTGAAGGCCTTTTTACAATAAGCAATAATGTCAAAAACCCTAGACATCGAAAAACCTAACCCTAAGAGATGAAGCACCAAAAGTTGTGTAAGTTAGTACATCAACTTCCCGACGTCTTAACTTTTGCATACGATCTCCGTTTTAGTCGCACGATAGCTTATTGGAAAGGTATCTCCAAGGAGATTCATTTTGGGGGCTCAATCAAAGCCTTTTCATATCATTGAGAATATCGATCCAGAAAAACCTTCATTTAGGCCCTCAAAATGGCCCAGGAAGTTAAAAACTGCTAAAAATAGTAAATTGCCAAAATTGCCAAAAAATTGTTTCGAGTGAGTTGGAAAAGGTGGGTGGCCACCAATATCCACCTGGATCACATAGACATAGGTTCAACACCGATCTTGCATGGGCTCGAAATAACATGCAGAAGATGGAATTGCAATTTTAAATTTCAGAGGATGTATGGAAATTGTTTGTCAAACGTTCTAGGAACATTTTTGGGAATTTGTAGGAAATTTGGTGAAAATTGAGTTCAGGAATTAAAAATCCCTAATTTTAATATTTGAATGTGCATATTTGGGCCTGTCATTGTTTGAATTTGGGATATGAAGGATATCTGTGGAGAAATTGGCAAAAGCCCCAATTTTTGAAGTGAAATTCATTGAGAACTCGACGTTAGAGTGTTGAATTTTGGGTGTAAAGGTAGAGTTGTCATGCATAGGGATAAAATTGGCCATAGAAAGAAAATTATAGAGCTCCCATGGAGGCCATGAAGAAATTTTGAAAATAGGCATTTTTTTAAAGTTTTGGAAAAGTTTTGGGATTTTCCATACACGATCTCAGCAGTGACATGGATGTTGGATTAATGAGAGGGGGGGTGAATTAGTAATACAACAATTTAATCTCTTTTCACCATAAAATGAAAGTGTTATATCAATGTAGCATTATCATCCAATTGTTGCAGATTAAATAAACAATGAACAGATGAACAATCATACACATAGACAGTACACCCGTATTTTACGTGGAAACCCAAAGTGGGAAAAAACCACAAAATTATTTTTCTTAAGTATTTAAGAATTACATTCATTGAAAGCACCAACTTCCTTTGTTTTCTAGCTGCAATTGGAAGGAGGCTCCAACCCCCTAGTTTCTCAGGCTACAACCTGAGGGAAGCTCCAACTCCCAAATTCTCTGGCTACAACTAGAAGGAGGCTACAACCCCCTATGTTCTCTGGCTACAATTGGATGGTGGCTAAAACCACTTGTCCTTTCCCCATCCAACTTCCCTAAAATATAAGTGCCAAATGTAGAAACTGAATATGTCACTGAGAAACTTGTCACTGTATACTCATCAACCAATCTGATCTAATCGCATATACCTCAAATGTAGAAACTGAATATGTCACTGAGAAACCTATCACTATATACTCATCAACCAATCTGATCTGATCACATATACCTCAAACACTATACCACAAGTTTGTACCTCAAACCATGTGCTAGAACCTCACTGTTATACAACCTTTATCTGTACCAATAACTTCAGCAACATACCTCATCCAAAAGCCCTTTTTTTTCTTGTAGCATTCTGTTGCCGCAAATCCATTGTCGCGATTTTTCTACCGCACATTTTCTGCTGCAAGTTTTCTGCCGCACTTTTCCTGCTGCGATTTTTCTGCTGCACTTTTCCTACGGCAACTTTCTTCCATAGTTTACTTGCCGCACTTTTTCTGTCGCACTTTTTCTACTGCACTTTTTCTGCCACACTTTTTCTTGCGCACTTTTCCTGCCACACTTTTCTCTATCAATAATACCTGCTCAAATAACCTTTCACAAAATAGATATTCAAGTGTGATTTAAAATGAGAGAGCCTTACCTCTTATTTATACTTTCATGTAGCTTCCTCAAGGGGTTACCTTTTCACCATCTTAACCCACTTTCCTTATTTTAGGGTTAACCAACTTCTAACCACTTGTCCACTTAGTAATTCTCCATTAACTTTATTATTTAAATATTTTCTTTTGTATCCGCTTTGACTTATATCACACTCATCACTTCACTTTATTATTTACCTTCTAAAATCTCTTAAACCACTTTCCTTATTTTAGGGCTAACCCACTTCTAACCACTTGTCCACTTAGTAATTTCTCCATTAACTTTATTATTTAAATATTTTCTTTTGTATTCACTTTTACTTATATTACACTCATCACTTCAATTTATTATTTAAATAATTTCTTCTTTGTAAACGCTTTGACTAGTTTGACCTTTTGGGGCTTCTAGATGACTCACGAGGGTTCTGCAACTTCACATGGCCATAACTCTCTGACCGTGAGGAGTTATGTGATGTTCCACATACCACCGGAAATGGCATGACATGTACTATCCATATATAATATTCTTACTTGAAAAAATATCAAAACTCATACCATTATCCATCAAACAAACTTGGGTCTATTACCCAAACCTTTGTGCTAACGTAATTCACTAACGGACTTTGTTCAAGGCTTGACATCAATGAAAACCAACCCAATTAATCAACAATATCCCCCTTTGGCATTGATGGAAACACTCTGATGCAATACTGAAGCCAAATCATTCAATCTCTTCCTGTGACCATCGCTCCCCCTGGAACCATGCCTCTATTCTTTGTATCTGATAAATATCTCCCCCTGTGTCATCAATGGAAAAGGTATATTTCCATCTGGGGATACTCCTCCTAACTGAATTGTCCTTGGGGATACTCCCCCTGACTGAACTCTTCCTGAAACTGATCTCCCGACCTGAACTGTCCTCTTTATGGTGCTTCCTCGTGTAAATCTAAGACATATAAGATAAGCATTCAAAAGCATTCATTTTGGATTAGAAATTACTCTGAGTATCTAGTGAAGATACTCAAAGGATTCCCATGGAAGAGATTTTGTAAATATGTCTTCCACTTGTTATTTTGTGCCCACATATTCAACTCTGATGTTCTTCTCTGCAACTTGTTCCCATAGAAAGTGATACTTGATTGGAATGTGCTTCGTCTTGGAGTGCATCACCGGGTTCTTTGAGATACTGATGGATCTTGTATTATCAAAATAGATTGGAATGGGCTCATCATACTCAACATGTATATCTGTTAGAGTTCGTTTCATCGATAGAACCTGTGTACAACATTATATTGCTGCAATATATTCTTCTTCGGCTGTAGATAAGGATATTGATGATTGTTTCTTACTTGGCCATGATACTAAAAACTCGCCCAAGTAGAATGTTGCTCCACTGGTGCTTCATCTGTCATCAATGCAACCTGCCCAATCTACATCTGTGTAGGCAATAAGTGATATATCCTTTCCTTTTGGATACCATAATCCAAACTCTTATGTTCCTTTGAGGTATCTGAAAATCCTCTTCACTGTTACGACATGTGATTCCTTTGGTGTTGTTTGAAATAGTGCCACCTATCCAACTTCCTGCATTACATATGGTCTGGATGTTTTCACATATAGTAAGCTACCAATTATTAACCTGTATTTCCTTTGGTCTGTAGACTTTGAATCATCATCTTTGCTCAACTTGCAACTGGTTTGCATAGGAGTGGTAACTAGTTTGCAATCTTCCATTCCGAACCTCTTTAGCATTTATCTAATATACTTAGTTTGATAAATAAAAATTCCTTAGTTGTTTTGACGTATCTAAATGCCCAAAAGGAAGGATAGTTCTCCGAGTAATGACATTTCAAATTCATTTTCAATATCCTTTGCAAATTTCTAGCTTAACCTGTCATAATTGCTTCCAAAAATAATATCATCAACATAAAATTCAATTAATAAAATACTATCTTGAGTTACCTTGATGTAGAGGTTGTTGTCTGCATTTCCTGTGCTGATCCTTGCCTACTGTAGATATTTATTCAGTCTAGAGTACCATGGTATAGGAGCCTGTTTTAGACCATACAAGGCCTTCTTCAATTTGCACATGTAATATGAATTCTCTGACAACTAAAATCCTCCTGGTTGTTCGATGTAGACTTCTTCAAGTTCCCCATTCAATAAAGATGATTTCACGTCCATACGATACACTTTAATATTCTTGGAGCATGCATAAGCTAAAAGAAATCAGATTTCTTCCATTATGGAAACTAGGGAAAAATTCTATTCAAAGTCGATTCCTTCAACCCGTGCATATCCTTTACATACCAATCCAACTTTGTTCCTTGTAACCTATCCATCTTCATTCAATTTATTTTTGAATACCCACTTTTTGCCAATCACATTATTATTCTTTGGTCTTGGAACCAATTCCTAAGTGTCATTCTTCTCTATTTGATCCAATTCTTCATCCATAGACTTATTCCAAAATTCATCCTTGTTGGCCTCTTCAAAACCGTTTGGTTCAATCGTAGATGAGAGTGTTAGGTGCATTTGTTCTGGAGAATGAATTCTTCTTCTAGTCTCAACTCCTGCATCTTTGTTTCCGATAATCTGATCTGAAGAATGATTCTTTTGTACTCGTTTGCTAGGTGTCTTTGGAGGCACTTTTTGAACTTGCTCTTCTACTTCTATTTGATCTTATTCATCTTCCCCTTCTACTTCTTCTTCATCTTCTACTTCTTCTTCGTAAAACTATTCCATTGATTCATTTTCTTCTTCCTTTAATTCTCGTCCACATGTTTCATCAATTGTTACATTGATGTTTTCCACAACTTTGTTCAACCTCAGATTGTAACACTTTTATGATTTCCTTGTACTTGAGTAACCGACAAGTACTCATTTTTTCACACGAGAGTCAAACTTTCCCATTCTTCCATCTTCTCTTTTGATGTAGCATTTGCTTCCAAATACTCTGAAGTGCTTCACATTTGTTGATCTTCCTTTCCATAGCTCGTAGGGAGTTTTTCAGTGTTGTTTCTGAGAATTACTTTGTTTTGAATGTGAACCATTGTATGCATTACATGTGTCCAAAAGATATCTGTCAATTTGGAATCCATTAGCATTGTTCGAGCCATTTCCTGTACTATCATGTTCTTTATTTCAACAAATCCATTTTGTTGAGGTGTCCTAGAAACAAAGAATTTCCTTTGTATTCCATGCCTACTGCAGTATTCCATAAATTCCTTTGAAGTGAACTCTCCTCCATTATTAGATCTCAAACATTTGATTTTTGAATCCATTTCATTTTCAACCATTTCCTTGTAGACCTTGAAGTTTTCAAAAGCTTATGACTTATTCCTGAGAAAAAAAACTGCATTCATTCTTGTATAATCATCAACTAATAACATAAAATATTTCTCGCCTTTTAAACTCTTTATTGTAGTTGGTCAAATTAGATCAATATGCACAATTTCCAGTGGTCTTGTCATTGAATATTCATTTGATTTAAACTTGGTCTTTTTTTTCTTTCCTTGTTGACAATGCTTGCATAAAGTGTTGGTTAGTTTCGTGATATGGGGAATTTCTCTAATTGTTTCCTTTTTGCTGACTTTGACAAGGTTATCAAAGTGTATGTGACCCATTATTCTATGCCATAACCAACTTTCATCTTCCTTTCCTAGACAACGCTTTTCATTTCCAATTTCACTTAATACATATATGTTACTTGAAGTTATTGTCATTGTTGCAATCAATTTTCCTGAACCTTATTTTCTTATCTTGCACTTTTGTGAATCGAAAGTAACTTTATGACCTTGGTCACACATTTGACTCACACTTAGAATATTATGTTTCATAATCTTCTACTAGTAGAACATTTTATGCCTTGGTATTCTTGTTTCCAATTCTGATTGTGCCTTTTCCAATGATTTTAGTTGAATCATCATTTCCGAAGGAGATTGATCCATTTCTTTCATTTCTTAATGTTAAAAACATGTCTTTATCACCTGTCATGTGTTTTGAACAACCATTGTCAACATACCAACAATGTTTCTTCTTCTTATCTTGTAAAGAGAGTGTGCATTCTTCATTTCTATACTGATTATGCTTTCTTATCCATGTTCTCTTCTGAGGTTTTTTTCTATGACTATTGTTGTTCTGTTGTGGTTGTCTAGGAGGAACTATCATTCTGCAATCTTTGGCCATGGGTCCAAAGTTTTTACACTTGTATCATTCCACTTCAATGCTCAATGATTCAAACATGTTATAGCTTCTTCTCTGTGTTTCATTAGGCCTTGTTGGATAACCCTTTTGTGTATGACTTTCAAATTTGTTTATGTTCCTACTATTAGCTTTGCAACTCATATATTTATGTCCAAAATTATTACATGCATAACATAAACCAAAAAAGATATTTTGATACATGGGAGTTGAAAATCTTATGAAAGGAGTTTCTCTTTTGAATCATTTTTCTTCCTAAGGTCTATCTGTCAGTCGTTGATTCTAAAATCTCAATCTTGTCGGTGGAGGAGTGTCCCTATAATCTTGTTTGTAGGTCTTCCTATCCTCTTTGATTGTTTCTGCATAACTTTTTGGATATGTTTCTTGTTCTATTTTTTTGGAGTTTGATCCCTTTTTTGTCTTATTGTATCCAAGTACGGTCGTGTCATGATGAGGATTTTGACTAATGATAATGCCATCCAAAACTTTTGAGGTGTTCTGCATATTTTTCTTTTCAAGATCCTTTCTTAATGTGACAATCTTTGCTTCCAAAGTTTCAATGACCTTGTCTCTTTCTTCTAGTTGTTCTTTGACTGCTTATTCAATTATTTTATCTTCTTCTAATTGAACCTTCAAATTTGTGATCATTTTGTCTAGTTCCTGAGTGTCTTCTTTCTTGTCTAGTTTCGCTTGTAGCTTCTTGTTTTTTTTCTTTTCTCATCTTATAATTTCTATGGTAGTCAACAATTCTTCTCAGTAGTCAACTTCCACCTCTTCATATTCTTCTTCGGTGCCTTTTTTATCAGAGTATTCTACTGCCATGAATAGAACTCTTTCTGTCTCACTGTCATTGACTTCATCTTCATCTGATGAGGAGATGTATTCTTTGGTGCATAATATTTTCTTGAAATATTTCTTTATGGTTATTTTTCCTTTATATGTTTGTTTTCTATTTGAGTAATCTTCATCATTCCTCTAATTTTTCTTATGAGGACATTTGTTAGAAAAATGACCAATACCATCACAATTAAAACAAATCAATCGAAGCTTACCTTTATATCTATCGTTGGTTTCCTTGTTCAATCTTATGACAAAGTTGGCCACTTCTTCATCATATTTCGAGATGTCACTGTTGCTTCTATGTTCTTTTCCATTTTTCTTTCCCTTTTGCTTTTACCTTTTGTATGCTTTGAAAACTTCTTCTTTTTATCTGGATTTTCCTGTTTAGTTATCATTTCATATGTTGTGAATATTTCATGTAGTTCGTCCATGCTTATTGAGTCTAGATCTAATCTTTCTTCTAGTGTTGATATCTTAGGATCAAATCTCATAGGAAGAGATATTGGTGCCTTTTAAACAATTACAAATTCTTTAATTTCTTATCCCAATCTTATGATTGCATTTATTGTTTCATCGACTCGTAAGAAGTAATCTACAATATTCTCATCTTCATTCATCTTTAGTTGTTCGAACTGACCTCTGTAAGTTTGAAGCTTTGTTGATTTTACTTTTGAATCTCCTTCATAAATATTTTGAAGTTTGTCCCAAATATCTCTAGTGTATTTACAATGTATAACTTTGGTGTATGTTGATTCATAAAGACCATTCATAACTACATTTGTGGCTTTGGAATTATTTTGACCGAGTTTTATTGCTCTTTCATTTGTCAGCAAAACTGTTGGTTCTTTGTATCCATCTACAAATGATTGCCAAATTTCAAATCCCTGTGCCTCTATATATGTTTTCATCCTTTTTCTCCAAAATGCATATTTTTGTCCATCAAAATGCGGTATTCCATTTTTATACATGTTGTTGCTCTCCATGATCTACCTTTTAGGGGTTAAACTGATTTCTGAAGGAACCTACTTTGATTCCAATTATCGGATTACTGAGAGGGGGGTGAATCAGTAATGGAGAAATTTAATCCTTTTTCACCATAAAATGAAAGTGTTGTATCACTTTAGAATTAACATTCAATAGTTGCAAAGTAAATAAACAATGAACAAATGAGAAATCATACACATACACAATACACCATTGTTTTATGTGGAAACCCGAAGCGGGAAAAAAACACGGGATGTTTTTTCTTATATGTCTTTAAGAATTATATTCATTGTAAGCACCAACTTCCTTTGTTTTCTGGTTGCAACTGGAAGGAGGCTCCAACCCTTTAGTTTCTTAGGCTACAACCTGAGGGAAGCTCCAACTCCCCAAATCTCTAGCTACAACCAGAAGGAGGCTACAACCCCCTATGTTCTTCGGCTACAGCCGGAAGGTGGCTACAACCACTTGTTCTTGCCCCATCCAACCGCCTTGAAATATAAGTGCCAAATGTAGAAACTAAATATGTCATTGAGAAACCTGTCACTGTATACTCATCAACCAATCTGATCTGATCACATATACCTCAAATGTAGAAACTAAATATGTCATTGAGAAACCTGTCACTGTATACTCATCAACCAATCTGATATGATAACATATACCTCAAACACTATACCACAAGTCTGTACCTCAAACCATGTGCTAGAACCTCATTGTTATACAACCTCTATTTGTACCAATAACTTCAACAACATACCTCAACCAAAAGCCCTTTCTTTTTCTTGTAGCATTATGTTTCCACGGTTTTGCTGCTGCGAATCCACTGCAGCAATTTTGTTGTCACGAGTCCACTACCACGATTTTTATGACTTACTTTTTCTACTGTGGTTTTTCTGCCACACTTTTCTTGCAATGATTTTTCTGTCGCACTTTTCCTTTCGCAGTTTTCCTGCAACACTTTTTTCTGCTGCACTTTTCTTTCCACACTTTTTTTGCTGCAATTTTTCTGCCGCACTTTTTTTGCCGCATGTTTTCTTCCGCACTTTTCCTGCCACACTTTTATCTATCAATAATACCTTCCAAAAATATATATATTCAATGATATTCAAGTTTGATTTAAAATGAGAGAGTCTTGCCTCTTATTTATACTTTCATGTAGCTTCCTCAAGGGGTTACCTTTTAACCATCTTAACCACTTTCCTTATTTTAACTTTATTATTTAAATAATTTATTTTGTATCCACTTTGACTTATAGTACACTCATCACTTCACTTTATTATTTACCTTCTAAAATCTCTTAAACCACTTTCCTTATTTTAGGGCTAACCCACTTCTAACCACTTTTCCACTTAGTAATTTATTCATTAACTTTATTATTTGAACAATTTCTTTTGTATCCACTTTGACTTATAGTACACTCATCATTTCACTTTATTATTTAAATAATTTATTCTTTGCAAACACTTTGACTACTTTGACATTTTGGGGCTTCTAGATGACTCATGAGGGTTCTCCAACTTCACATGGCCATAACTCTCTAACTGTGAGGAGTTATGTGACGTTCCACATACCACCAGAAATGGCATGACATGTACTATCCATATAGAATAGTATTACCTGAAAATATATCAAAACTCATACCATTATCCATCAAACAAACTTGGTCCATTACCCAAACCTTTGTGCTACCATAATTCGCTACCAGACTTTCTTCAAGGGTTGACATCAATGAAAACCAACCCAATTAATCAACAATGGACACCACGTGTCAGGTGATGTGGTAGTGATGATGTGGACTAACATCATGGAAGATCCATGGTGGAGGGATGATTGCAGACCATGATGAAAAGGTCATGGGTCATGGGTTTGCAATACATGGTGACGGGCCCGATAGTTGGCATATGCATGACATGGATGAGACAATATAGACTGATACCATAGGTGTTATCGCATGGGTAGTTGAGTGGTTTTGAAATTTTTTTTGGCGATGAAAAAATAATGAATGTGTGACACGTATCATGGGAGATTTCTAGTATTGCATCGCGGAGGTTCGTTAACATTTGAGCATGTTGACAATGCAATATCAACCACCAACCATTGATCTCTTTGATCATCCTTCGTTGTTAGATATAAGAGCATGGAATTTTTTGCACCAAGGGAGAAGGGTGCGAGATGGGACCCACCCATCCCCACAGCCTTTGTATGGACATCAGGTGGAATATTTTTTTTGGATATGGGACTCGCCAGAGGCATGGACCATTGTGGTGGTGCCATGTGCAAACTGATACGGGTGGGTCCACCAAAAAAAAATTCTCTTAAAAATACATTTAATAGTGGTGTATTTGGTATGGAGTTGATGAAATGTCATTAAAATATGGAAACATATAAATTTTCCTTTATTTATTTTTTACTAACACATTTTTCTCTTTAACATGCACACAATTATACTCACAAAGGGTTAGGACTCATGTAAAACTTTATAAAGGTGCACATCAAAATTGACCTGGTCAATTTTATCACTTTTGGTGCACCTAAAGGGATGATATTTGAATAATATTCTAGAATATGGACTACTCTTCATGTGAAAACCCTAGGAGCAACTCCCATGTGGAGGAGCTTATTGTATCAAGGCTATAAAATGACAATATGAAAATAGGAAAGTATGGATTTGTTTTGGGAAGGTATCGATTGGTATGAAACTCGTATGTTATCTTGGTAACACTCAACATATCAAATTAAATTTGCACAGCTAGACTGACTCCTCAAATAGATCTTACGAGTTTAGTTAATTGTGATATTTGGTCTTCGTTTGTATCTCCAATTTACAACAACTATTTGAAAAATGAGAAGTGCCAACGTGGGCATGTGATTCTTACCAAAAATAGAGGATAAGGGACTAGAGTGTGTGTAGTGTATTCATTGAAATAAGTTCGGATTGAATGATTTTGGTATACCTCCATGATGAATGGATGTTCCAGAGAGAATTAAGCAATCAATAAAATGAAAGAATAGAGGATAGTCAATATACCCATTATTGTAATATGTTTAACGAGACTGGTTGTTGATCACATCAATCACAACTCTTAAATTACTAATCCTATTGATTATTTTCTTACATTCCATGAGATCTAAATCCCTCGACTCTAAGGAAAGGAAAAGAAAAAAAATGAAAAAGTTGTTCATGTGAAATTAAGATGGAAGATTTGAGGTTTACATTAAATTTTTTCTTCTTGATTAAGATGATGAAATTATAATTTCTCATGATATTTTCTCGGTAAAATTGACCCCCATGAAAGATTACTAATGTTCAAGGGCTACTCTTACTCTAGATCCTCTGTTGTTCTCCTATTCTTATCCCTTTCTTGCAAACAACCATGTATTTCTCTCCAATTCTGATACCTCACCAACAAAAGACTATTATGGGTAAAGCTTAAAAGTTAGAGTATTTACTACTGAAACATAAAACCAGAGAACATAAATATCATGGGGAGAGGATATTTTTTGAGAAAATGAAGTGAAATTCTTAACAGTGGGTGTGAAGTAGGGTGAATCCTAAATCACAATAAAGTGGTCATTATTATGGTAGCATTATATAGAAAGTGTACATGACTCGCAATCTTCCACAATGCTACAAATATATCTATATAAGCGGTTTAAGAAACATATAAGAGGGATCTCACGAACAGGATAAGCTTTAATAATCTAATGGACCAACAAAATATTTCTAAGTAAAATTAAAAATTTTAATGGTTATTATGCCCTAAGGAATATGATAAAAACTAGCATATTCTAACTCTAGTTGTAATGGAATGGTGATGAAAATTGGGTAGAGTTTTTTTCCGTAAGGGGCTATACTATAGAATATAATAATAATATAATGTTATTATCCATTTTCTACGAAGAAATCACTCATTTTTGTGTTATTATCTATTTTCTATGAAGAAATAACTATTCTTTGTTTTATTTGTCAAGTGGTGTTTAAAATTATATTTTCTACAACGACTTTTCCCTATTGAATAGTTGCAAAATTATTGAATTTTTTTTATGAAATGGAAAACTAAAGCTTAGATTTGGAAATTCATGTATCAAGCACCTCTACCATGGTCTTTTTGTCCCAATTTAACTTGAATAGATGAATACATTGGACATTTCAAGTTGATTTCAACTATGTGCAAATTACCTTGTGACATGTAGAAGTGAGTCTTGGATTTGGAAATCCATTTAACTGCTCATCCAACCCATCATAGTCCCCGAGTGACCTAAATTCTCTCCTTCATCCTCGTACATCCTTGTGACCTGAGAGGATGAGAAAAATGTGATGGACATGTGTAGTTGTTGCAAAATGCATTTCAAGTTGATTTAAACTATGTGCAAATTACCTTATAACATGGAGAACTGAGTCTTGGATTTGGAAACCCATGCATCAATCTCATCCACTAAATCACTTCCATTGTCTAAGTTGTCTCTCCCATCCTAGTGCCCCCATGTGACCTATGAGAGAAATGAAATTCCAACAAATTGAGAGAAAAATGTGATGGAAATGTGTGGTGATTAATGTTATATTTTCTATAAAAAAAATCTTGCATTTGGTTGTTGCAAAGGGCATTTCAAGTTGATTTCAACTATGTGCAAATTACCTTTTAACATGGAGAACCGAGTATTGGATTTGAAAACCCATGCATCAATCTCATCCACTCCATCACATTCCCCATTGTATCATACCTAACTCCCTTGTTGGGTCATGCTACTACTAAAATCAACTAACATATTGATTTAAATGCGGAAAATACATGCAACATGACATACAAGCATGTTATTATCACAAATAACTTTAAAACATGAATGTATTAATTTAAACATGCACAATATCCATTAAACACATACAACAACATTCAATAAACACAACAATTATCTAAGCATTAAAAATGTAAATGACAGAATGATCAAAACACTTATCTTTCAAAATGTTTCACATAATTGGTTGAGGATGAAGGATGTTCCTCCCAACCATAGGCTCCATTACACTAGTTACCTCTACAAGAACCCACCCCCAAGCTAGGAATATGAGTCCACAAGGGAAAACAGGCTCCTACGGGTGTCTAGAGTCCACTGCAACAACTCAAATACTCAAAACAATGATGTGACTCCTAAACCAATTCCAACCACCCAACTCTGTTCCCATCAATATGCACAACCCAAGGGATGATATTTCCTTCTCTACACCACATTCCCTTAGAAAATTTCCATCTCCTCTAGGAATCCAGCACAAACCATCCAAGAATCTCTTTATTGGGGGCTCTAGGATATTTAGTCGCAACAAGAGTGCTCACACACCATTTCAAAATTCTCATCGGTAACTTATTCAACATGAATCACTCACATGAATACCAAACTTGTTCTCAACATAATTACCCATTCCAACAATCTATCTTCCATACCCACTATGGCTATCCACTCCTTCCCAACACTCAACTATGTTTTTCCTCTCTTCTTGCTAACTGTAAAAAATACTTGCTTTCCTACTAAAAAAATCCTCTTCTCCCATACTTGCTTGACTCTTACTCTTCGCCCCATGGATGATTAAACTCAATTCATGTTTTCATAACTGAGTGGAATGACTTCCTCACCCAACCCCTTACATAAATTCAATGATTGAATGTTGAATAAGTCAAAGGGATAAATGGCTAACTGACAAAGAAATTAATGACGATGGATTAAGACTCAATGCATATGGAAACCTCTAAAAACCCCCCATTAAGCCCCCTCTCTTGTGGAATCATAAACCCCCATTACTCTATTACTTACCCATCTACAACCAATAGTGTATTACATTTTATTATTTTCGATGTTCAATGTTCACCTATTACATCATTTGTCTTGTGGCCATTCATAATACTTACAAATATACAATGTTACATTGGGGGATCAAAACTAGGGTGTTACAATTCCCTCTCCCTACAATTTGCAAAGTCCTTGGTGCACATCACCATACATCTGTACATGTACATACATACATACAAAATATCACATTACAATACTCAATAATTCCACACTTTAATGAATCCAACAACAATTCCAACCAACTATATCTTATTCCCCTCATCTTGCACAACCCAAGGAAGTGTACCACCTTCTTTGCATTGCAGTCATTTAGGATATCCCACTTCCCTTCCAAGGCCCCAACACAATCCAAATACGAAGTCTCAGAGTTGTGTCTCTAGGAACTCTAGCTGCACCAAAATGGAGTCTTAATACACACATGTACAAATGTACATTCAGATTCCCTTAAAATATGCAAAACGTTGTGGGTACACTTTTGACATGGCCTCCTCTCGCTCCCACGTTGATTATTTAGAGTTGTAGTATGTCCATTGGACCTCTACTTGGACAAAGGCTCAATTCCTGAGCACTTTGACTTTCCAATCAAAGATGCATACTGGTTCCACCCAAAACTCCCCTTCATGCTCCACCTAGATCACAGTCCAATCAATCACATGGTTAGGATTAGGCAAATACTTCTTTAATAAAGACACATGAAACACATTACGAACTCTCATGGATGTATTCAATATGAAATTGGCTATATCCTCTCTAAGATTTCAAATAACCCACAATATCTCACTACTAATTTTGGGAAACTTCCCAATTTTAATGAGCTCCTCTTCACCTTTACTTTCAAAAACACATGTTCTCCCACATTGAATTTTTTGTGTTCTCTGCCTCTATCGACTAAAATTTTATTCTTGTCCTGTGCAATATTTAAATTCTATTTTATATTTACCATCTTCTCTTCCATTTCTCTTAGAAATTTTGACCCAATATTTTTTTTGTATACTTAGCTATCTAATCTCACATGTGTGTTGTTGTTCACACCCAAAGTTTTGGGTTCAATTTTGTGTCTGCACACAAACAAAGTTGTGCACGTTCATTGCATAATTTTCCACACACTTAAGGAAATGTGCAAGGAATGACATAGAGTGCGCACCAGACCTATTTTTGTCAAATGTGTGGCAAGCTTAAAGACTATCGAGTACGTGCTAGTTCGAGTTATTTCAGTTGCATCAAAAAACAAGAAGATGCCCACAAAAATCAAGAAAGGAATCATAGGGAAATCTCCTAGAATAATTACTACTAGAAACATACAAGTGTGTGGGATGGACAAAGAATGAGTTGGTCAGACAGTTAATATTTCCCTTGATGCAATAAGTCTATGTGGAGCACTAGAAGACACCAAAAGTGTGTGAGGCAGTTTAATCAAAAAAATGAGTGGAGCAGAGAAGAAAGAAACATCACTCCCCAAAAGAGAAATATATAAAAGGAAGCTCTAACATTAGAAATAGAGTTGGTTAGATATCTAGTTGGTGAGAATAGTGAGACATTGTGAACATTGAGCCTTCAACATCGAGCTCACTTTGAACCTATTGTATTGTTGTAATTCTTTGAATATAGTTTTGTGTCTATGATATGTCTGAGTTTTAAGCAAGGGAACATTATGCAACATGATGTAACTATGAGGATTTATATAGTAACGATATGAAGATATGTGGCTATCATATGTATCTATCCTACACAATGTATATCTTTGTTGTGATGGAATGCTTCTAGTAATAAATTTATGATAGTTCTAATCCATTTTGTGTTTGTTATGTATGAGTTGAATATGTGTGTGTATCATTTTAATTCTTAGTCCTATTTGTTTATCAGATATGAGTTACATGAATTGCAATTGCAGTGAATTTTCATTTGTTTATCCTTCATCCATGTCACAAGACCTTATCGTCTTTGTGAGCCTCTCTGCATATCGGGTGAGACCTTCCTCGTCCTTAGCCAAGGATTTATATGTTGGTGCTCTGGGGTTTTTGTTAGACAAATCAGGACGAACCTTGGGTCTAAACTCCCCAACGTTAACAAGGAAAGGACACGCTCAAGCGTGGACTAAAAACACCCAACAAATGGTTTTTTTTCCAGGACCTGAAAATCTTATCAAGATTGATGAAGGAAAAAAATGAGCTGGCATGTATCTAAGGAGTAAATTCAAGACTGGATAAAAGAAAAATAATATGTGTTTTCCCTATGAGAGACATAAGGATTGAGGGTGAATGTGAAGAAATGGAAATACATGTATCTTTACTCAGATATGCATGAGATTTTCTTCGTGGAATTTCCTAGTTTGTTGCATGAATGGATAAAGAGGCAAGCTGCTACCAATTCTCCGATGTGGTTGTTGGAGCCAATAGTTTGGGATCAAGCCAATCTTGAAGAGATGAAAGCGTTGGAAAATAAGTGGTATTAATATATTAATTTATGGTTTTATCGAGTAAAATAAGGCTACATTATTGAATTTGTCATTGAATACATTGATTCTTTTAGCGAGGTAGAAAGAAAGTTTGAATAAGGACCGAGAAGGTGGATGTTGGAAGAAATTCTTCTTTGGCTAAAACGTTTTTCTTGGAGAAGGGGTTTATGCACATGGATTCGATTGATTGGATGAGTAAAAACCCCTAGAGTCGNAGATGGGGGAAAGTCAGAAAAGAGAGAGAATGGATTTATTGAGGAGGATCCATAAATTGTCAAGATGAGGTGAGGTATGGAATGGACCCAGAAGAGGAGAGGAGAAAAATATCTAAGAGGTATGCAAGAAGAATTGAGATAATATGAAGAGAGGAAGAGAAAGATGGAAAATAATCAGTCGGTGCCATGCAACAAAGTGTCGGGCCCAAGATAAAGAGAAACGAAACCACACCCGGTGGTAGTTTGGGAGAGTATGGTGTGCCAGAGTGGAGCACAAACAAGGATAGACCCACAAAGAGGTGTGGCATATAGGATATGGTGTGCAGTAGGGATATTGGTAGTGATACTAGTACAAACCTAGGTGATGATGTTTTCACCCCTTAATTGTTGCAGAGTGTCGCAACCTTAGAAGAAGATGAAGCACAGAGAAGTAGTGTGCCGATAAGAAGAGAGGATGGTGCTTGAAGTAGTAGTGTGTTGTTTGGAGAGGGTGATTGCACGCAAAGTGGTAGTGTGAAGTTTAGATTAGGAGACAAAGAGTGAATTTGTAGTTTGCAAGTTCTTCTGAAAGATAGAGCACATATTTGTGGTGCGCAGTCATGATAGGAAGGTAGAGTGTAGAGTATTGGTGTGCCATAAGAAAAGGAAGATGGAGGTTCCCCTAGTGGTGGGGGAGAAAAATTGATAGTAGTAGATGGTCTTGTGTGACTGAAAGTAGATAAATATATAAATCTATGGTCTTGAACGACTACAAGAAGAAGAAGAAAGAAGCGAAAAGATGAGTGAAGAAGAAGGTGAAGCCAAAAATATGTTACCCCAAGATATAGTGGTGTGGAAAGATCAAACCCTTAGAATTCAGAGAAGAGGAACTATCTCGAGTTCGAAGATGACGAATCAAGAAAGTACAATGAGGTTGCTCGTGTTCCATGGAACGGGTAAGGATGATGCATAGAAACATTAGTTTACATGTGAATCAATATGGTTTGTCAAGAGTATTACAGATGAAGCAACTAAAATCATGCAACTAGAGACCATGTTTAGGGATAAAGTCTTGACGTGGTACATGAAGTATAAGGTTACTGCACCAGCATGATAGGAAAGGTCCCTGGCCAAAATTAAGCAAGATCTACTTAGGTATTTTCATAAGCCTAAGTCAGAATCCCAATGCATTACATAAATCAATGAAATCAAACAGAAGAAAGGAGAAATCATCTGGGACTATGACCAATGGTTTAAAATATTGCTGGATAGGTTGATCTACCAGATATAGGACGTGCAAGATAGAGAATGGTTCATTGTGGGGTTACTCCCCATATATGAGTCTCTCTCACCCAACAAAAGGAGATGACTCAAGCAGAGGAATTTGAAATCGTGATGCACTTGGAGGCTACACCTGGAGTTTAAAATACATTAGTCGGGTTGGCACAGGTTCATTTGCAACTAGCCAATCTAACAATACAAATGAAATATATGGAAAATACTAAATCTGTGCACGAGCATGTATGGTGTACTACATGTCTCTCTAAGGGGCATCAACGAGATGAGTGCCCGATCCTTCCAAATTATGTGGTGACGAGCACACTAAGTGCATTTCCATCTAGACATTCAGAATGGTGTGAGATATTTAGACAATGGGGCCATGTGCCAACCTGTTGTCCCACCTTGCATAAATACTAGACAATGAATCACACTCCATTCTACAAGTTTGGTAAATCTATCAGCCACGATGCCAATACTTGTCGCTCCCTCCAGTTATTGCAAGATAACACCTGTGATGCATTCCGGGTATAGGAGGAGAAGAAAGGTGGTGAGCACATTGGAACAGAAAGAGGCATATACCAAGGAGTTCTCCAAGGTGGATATGGGTGCGGTCATGGCCACAGATATGGAAAAGGGGGAGCTATACCCCCCACATGTTTTAATTGCGGTGAGATTGGTCATGTCTCATGATTTTTCACCAAACTGCACGTGCTCTATGCCTATTATTATAGACCAGAAAATGTAACCGAGAATTGTCCTTATTTACTAAAGAAATTGGAGGAAAATAATACCAACCCTAACATGGTGCATGACAAGACACGTAAGAACAATAAGAGGAACAAGGAAAATGACATCCAGGTAGTAACCCACAGAGGAGAAAAGACAGGGGAAAAATTTGATCATGGTGAAGGCTCGGGTAAAATCCAGACAAAAAGATTAGGAAGGCACATAAGTCCCCTCCAAAGTTTGATTCTACTCAGCAGAAGCAGATTTTTTGAGATGTGAAGAGAGCACTCGAAGAGGAAATATCATGCAAGGAGTTGCAATGTGTGACTCAAAGGTCTCTTGAAAAGGCATAAATATGGGAGGAAGTGCAGAGGGTGACACAAAAGGTCGCTAGAGGAAGCTTGGATCCACTAGGAGGTGCAGTGGGAAAAGCAGAGGTAATTAAACGAGGCTTGTGTTAAAATAGTAGGTCTGTTCTTTTTCACCATAGACAATATCTCAATATTTTCACCCAACCATAGGCACAGGACCACCTCTGAGCACCTTAACCTTGACAACTAGAATAATTCTAGAAGAAAACATTGGAACAGATAGAAAACCAATATATCATACCTCTCTCCAAAGCAAGCACACCAAGCAGAGAAGCCAAAACCACAAGCCAAAGACCAAGCCACCACTGCAACAACTGCAACTCTCCTTCAGTCATGCACACCAATAGTTATTATGAGGTCATGAGATTGATTGAATGACCAAATGAGCTCAAGTATCCTCTATTTATAGTGTTCTTAGTCACTTGTCCATGTCGACTTCTTCTTTTAGAGACTAATACTTAAATATTAATTATTTTATTCAGTTGACATGTCTTCTAGGGTTTCTACACATCTGTTTAGGGTTTCTCTAGCTTCTGGAACATTCTAATCTAGTCAAAGGTTACACATGGAGGTTAATACCTCCCATAGTTACCATAACATCAACACTCCCTCCTAGCTAGGGAGGTATTAACAAGTAGCATCGTCAAATCCACACAAGCTATTTCATGATCACGTAGATCAACTCACGAGAAACATCACCACTATCAATATCATCTAATAGAATTAACTACATCATCTCTTGAGGCCATACTCATTCTGAGTAATCAGGCATGATGCTAAATAAGTCACTCACATACATCATGGAAGAATGATTGTCCCAACAGATGTTGAATGTCCTCATTAGCACCAAGAACCATCCTCTCCACTACGTCATCTCTAAGTTGTATGATCATATCTAAGTTGTACTAGCATGATTCTCTGCATCATATCTAAGCTATACTAGCATGATGTGGAGTACCATCTACATCATCTCTAAGCCATAATAACATAGTGTCAATGCACTATCTCTAAGTTGTACTCACATGATGTAGATCAATGCCTCTGCATCATATCACTATCCATGTAGATGGAAATCATCTCCAACACTAGTGGTAGTCTCCATGGAAATCATAACAATGTCATCCAATTAAACACAATTGTGTCTATCCATAGTAGTACACAACTATTGTCCAGTGGTACACAACCACTCCTAGTAGCACATAGCCAATCAGTAATAGTGGAGCACATCCAACACAGTAACATATATCTACTATCCAAAGACATGCAGTCTCCACAACAATCAAATCATATCACCTGATATCATTTTGCATAACCAATGTCATCAGCTTCATCACCTTTAAGTCATACTAGCATGATGTGAATGCATCATATCTAAGATGTATTGACGTGATCTGGAATATCATATACCTCATATCTAATTCATACTAGCATGACATATCTAGCATGATGTCAATGCATCATATCTAAGTTGTATGCCATATCTAGGTTGTATTCATATAATGTAGATAAGTGCCTCACTGTGTCATCTCTAAGTTGTATGATCATATCTAAGCCGTACTAGCATGACATATCTAGCATGATGCCAATGCATCATATCTAAGTTTTATTCCACATCTAAGTTGTACTTGCATGATCATGTCTAGCATCACACGAGCCCCCTGCATCATCTCTAAGTTGTATGGTCATCTCTAAGTTTTACTAGCATGAACATATCTACCATGATGTCAATACATCATATCTAATTTTTATGTCCATCTCTAATTTGTACTAGCATGGCCATATCTAGCATGATGTGGCTCACCACCATTGTCTCTAAGTTGTACTAGCATGAACATAACTATAATGATGTCAATACATCATATCTAAGTTGTATTTCCACCTCTAATTTGTACTAGCATGATGCTCCTCAGGCCATTGTATCAACAACTCCAACCATCTGTATCATATCTCAGTTGTACTAGCATGATCATATCTAGCATGATGCAAGCATCATCTCTAAAATGTATGACCATATCTAAGTTGTACTAGCATGATACAGATCTATATCTCATTGACAGACCATGATGCCACATATCAACGCTCCCTCCCAACCGAGGAAGTCATCTACTCCCTTTCAACCAAGGGAGAAATCTCCACGAGCCCTAGCTTGTCCCTCAAGAATGCAAACTTTATCCTGAACAAAGGCTTCATCAAAATATCTGTAGTCTTCTCATTAGTGGAGATATACTAGAGAAACACTTCTCCCCTATGGAATTTATCACAGATAAAATAGTACTTGATCTCAATGTGCTTCGACCTGTCATGGAACACTGGGTTCTCTGAGAAATTTACACATCTATGGTTATCACAATATATCACAGTTGAATCTAACACCTGATCAAATAGTCTAGAAACCAGTTTATGGATCCATACTAATTCCGTACAAGCATCACAAACTACAATATAATCTTCTTCTGCAGTGTTGAGTGCCACAAAATTTTGTTTCCTGCTAACCCAAGATATCATAGCAGATCCCAAACTGAAACATATACCAGAAGTTCTATTTTTGTCATCTGCACTTCCTGTCCAATCTGAATTAGTAAATCCACGTAGATGTACTTCACTTTATCAGAGTCTCTCAAGTTCTTCAGATATGTTACCATAGGACTTGTCATGGGTTTACAATCCATCATACCAAAATTTTGAAGGATATTTACAACATGCTTCCTTTGTCCTAGGAAGACTTCACCACACTTCTGCCATACTTATAGTCCCAAGTAGTAGTGCATGGGACCAAGATCCTTCATATAAATTTTAGAGGCTAGCTGCTTCTTACACTAAATAACAAGAGGCTCTGCACCTTAAAACTTTGAGGTTTCTTTATGTATAGTCTTTACATCCATCTGATGTAAACTCCAACCCATGGATGTTGCAAGAGATATAGAGGTGCATCTGGAGACTGGAGAAAACCTCTTATCGTAGTCTTCTCCCTCCCACTAGGAGAACCCACTAGCCAAAAATCTCTCCTTGTATTTATCGATACTTTATACACTTTCCTTTAGGTCTAGGAAAAATTTTCCATACATCATGATGGATTGATATTAGTCCATCATAGCTTCCTTCCATTCTTTCTTGTTTGTTAGGTTTTTCCGCTTCATTTTTGAATTCTTGGAATTTGCTAAATACTTCATCTTTCTTCTTTAATAGATACATCTAGGTCTTTCTTGAGAAGTCATCTATGAACATCACATAGTGAACAGAGCCTCCTAGAAACTTCACTTCTATGCCATAACTTACTAGGATTGATTTCATCATGTACAAGGGTTTGAGCATTCGAAACTCAATAAATCTAGCATCTTCTAATTTTGAATATTTAGACCATACAAGAGATTTTCCATCGAGAAAGGTTATTCTATCTCCTTTGTATTCCAAGAAATAAATAGATACTAAGTTGTTTTTCAAACCAGGAACATATAAAACATTGTTAAGATGAACATTGTTACCTGATTGCATTTTGATAGAAGCTTTTCCCAATCCTTTGACTGCATAAGAGTTGTTGTCTCCAATTTCCACATGGTGTCTTCAAGAATTGATTACTAGAAAAAATATGTTTCTTCATGCTTGGATTTATTTGAAGGTACTTCATCATTAGCAATTGATGCATGTTGTTCTTCTTTCTCTTCTTTTCTAGTTTAGGACAATCCCTTTTGTAGTGGCCATATTCATGGCATCCATAACATTGTACTTTTGACATATATCTCTTATGATTGAATTTATTTCTTGAATCAAATATTTTCTTACCTTCATGTCTTTTGAACTTTATTGCATAGGCTTGATTATCCTCTTCCTCTTGATATTTTACTTTTGAATTTATCCTCGTCTCTTCTTGTGAGAAACATGTACAAAGTTCTTAAAGCATTGGAAACTCCTTCCTTGTGTTCATACTTGCTACAAATGCATCCCATGATCTAGAGAGAACATTAATTGCAATATTCACAATTTCCTTTTCTGGAATAATTTCTTCAATGGCTTGTAGTTGATCTATCAACTGCGAAATCCTTACAAAGTATGAGGCTACTGTATCATCCTTAGTCATTTTTTTGTCACGAAACTCATTCTTCAGACTCGTCACTTGTCCAATGTTTCTGACTGAAAATAGGTTAGTTAGGGCATCATACATATTCTAGGATGAGTCAATATTTTATATGTAGGGTATCAAGTGATCCTTTACAGATTCCACAATGATACTCATGGCATTGATGTCATTTTCCTTGAACTTATCCATTGTTGCAACGTTTTGAGGTTCATTTTATTTTCCTACTTCAAACTATGGTTCTACGATCTTGCCCTTCACGATATGTAAAAACTTGTTCTTGGCAAGGATGAAGTCGATCCTTGTCTTCCATGATCTAAAGTTTGAATCTCCTTCTAGATTTTTTTCTATCTTCATAGAATAAGTCATGAATTTCTTTGACTTTGACTTTGACCAGTCAAACATTGAATTAGACCCAAAAATTCAACCTTGACGTTTTTCCTTGCTGAGAGTACCAACAGGTGCACTTGGCTAAGCTGCACTAGAATATATAGAAATTAGATCAAGTGATTCACTTAAGGTGCCTCAACAAGAGGTTTACGGTTTCGTTGATGCAACAAAACCCTGACTGCAACTGCACGAGCTCAACAATATCCCAATCTACCTTCCAGTGGTTAGAATGTGAAGATAGTGTGGGCCCATAACCTGTTAAAATAATAGGTGTGCTCATTTTCACCATAGAAAATATCTCAATATTGTCACCCAACCATAGGCACAAGACCACCCCCGAGCACCTTAACTTTAACAAATAGAATAATTCTAGAAGAAAACACTAGAACAAATAGCCAACCAAAATAGCGTACCTATCTCTAAATCTAGCGCACCAAGGAGAGAAACCAAAAACATAATCCAAAGAGAAAGTCACCACTGCAGTAGCTGTAACTCTCCTCCAGTCATGCGCACCACTAGTCCTTATGAGGTCGTGAGAGTGACTGAATGACCAAATGAGCTCAACTGCCATCTATTTATAGTGCTCTTAGTCACATGTCCATGCCAACTTTTTTTTAGAGTCTACTAATTAAATATTAATTCTTTTATTGAGATGACATGTCTTATAGGATTTCTACACATTTGTTTAGGGTTTCTATAGCTTTTGAAACATCCTAATTTAGTCAAAGGTTACACATGGAGGTTAATACCTCCCACAACTACCATAACATCAACAACTGGCATGTGTGAATAATTACAATGCACGACGCAAATATCTTTGGCGGAGGCTCACATGCACGATGAATTACAATGTGTGACATGGATATCGATAGAGGAATCTCAAATGAAGATTGAGTTGCGACGCATTGAAAAGAAGGCATATGAAGAACAACACCAGGAGGAGTTGCAACACACAAAAATGTTACATGCACTTGGTCGCAAATAAGTTATTTCTTGCGATGTTATTTGCTCATGTTGAATGATCTAGAAGTTGCAAGTAAGTTAACTCAGATGTTAGCTACTTGCATGAAAGAACAAGGAGTGAAGGATACCATATCTGCTCCACTTCCATAAAGAGATGTGTTTTAGGTCAACAAGAAAAAGTGAAATGGATGATAATTTAAGATGACAACAAAGCTTGATGGCTACAATATGGATGGAGTCATGTTGGATCTAGGATCCGACATGAAAAATTTTCTCAAGAAATATTGGGAAGTGATCAGTAAGCCTAAGTTGGTCCAGTCACCCATCTAGCTCCGAATGGCCAATCAAAAAAAAATCTACCCTATAGGTTGGCTAGAGTAAGTGGAAGTAAACATAGGAGTGAAAACAAAGGTCGACTTTGAATCAATTAAGGTCATGGATGATTATCATCCATATCCTACATTATTGGGGATTGACTAGACCTTTAACAATAAGACAGTGTTAAATTTGAATGGGAGGCAGATGTCCTTTGAAAATGACACCCTTCACATTGTCACACCACTAGATCCATATGAGAACCACTAAATAATGAGCCTATGGATGAGGATGTGTAATGCCCCTAGCCATCAACCCCACGGTCAAGCCAACGCTACTACGTGGAAAAACACTTCTGGAACACATTATGCATTCTAATGAACTTAAAACGCTTAATTACAGTTAAACATAGAATTACTGCTAGCATTTTAGAGTTAATGGAAATAACAATAATTCATATGCACAACAAAATACGTGACAACATTGCAAAAATCACAGGTATGCAATTTAATTAATTACAGAATTACAAAACATAGTGACACTTATCTTTGAAATTGTCATGCACCACCAACTGCGTGTAGACCTTCCATGAACCTCCCAGCCTTAGACCATGCTTCTCATCACTCTCAGCAATAGGTCGCCCCCGAGCTGGGACTAAGCTCCACTGGGTAAGGAATCCTAGGCTAGGTAAGGTTTACAGGAAGAATACACGTAAAAGAAGGAGGATTCTCTCCCAAGAACCACTTATGCCCACTGCCCACAAACTCTCCTTCCCTGCATGTCTATCCCACCCCAGGAGTATACACCTTCTTTGTCACCTATATAGTCCTTCGGCTGCTAACCTCCCTTGCCTTAGGCTTCAGCAATAGACTGGACTGGAAATATACCAGCTCTATGGAAGCTATAGGGTTCCTTCCAGAAGCTCTCTCCTTCCACTGCACACTCTCTCACCTAGAGAGAGTCGCTCACAGACTTGGTAAAACTTTCCTCTTCAACAACAATCACCTCCCTCACCTGGAGAGAGGTTACACACAAGTCATACAACTGGTTTCCTTAATCTTGTTCCCGTACAAAGCAGAAAAACAACAAGGCTCGGAAATGAACATACAATAGCAGCAAACCACACCCAGCCAAGAACTGCGTGGCTACCATAGTCAACTGGGACAAAAAACACAGGTTTCCCAAACAGATGACAGATAGACGCTTCAACCAACCAGGCTCAACAATTATGGGACATTCGGTTTTCCCGACCATCCATACATAATAGAATCACGATTATGGGTTTCGGGGATGCGTGATAAGAAATCCACACGAAAGTCGAACACAGACTCGACGGTTTTGATAGAGGATGTACCAGCTCCTCCAGAAATCAACACATGCCTTTTTGGTTTCAGAGTTGCGTGAGGGTATTCTTGCAGAGGTCATACGAGATTCTTGGTTCAGACAATCGATGGTAGAATGAAGGAGGAACCCCCATCATGGATCAACTCAATATTTTTAACTGCATGTGCTTGGGTTGACACTTGCAACCCATGAAGCTTGTTCCTTCCCATTTGGAAGTCACTCGTCCTTCCAAAGAACTTAGGATAAAACATCACATTTACACAACTTTGGAATAGTAATAATTTAATAGTATTCTCAAGGGTTTAAGCCCCCTCAGCTTAGCCCCTCTTCCAACCTCTTATCCCCCTCTCCCTTACCCAGGCTTTGTGGATGCTTAGTCCCACATCACTCATTCATCGTGGTTGGTCCGCATGTAGAGATGTTTTGTATTAATACTGTGCATAATTACATGTACAAAAAATCAGGCTCCTGGCCTTCAACACTTAGGCTCCCTGGCCTAATAACACATAAGCCCACTAGCTTATATGACTTGGCTCACCAACCTATAAAACATAATTACAATTCATAATGCAAGATTTACAACAAGGCTCGGCCTTGGGGACATTACAATCCCCTCCCCTTATTTTTTCACTGTCCTCAGTGCAACTTTACACTGCATCTGCAAGCTTTTCAAAATTTTCAAAAAGATGTGGGTACTCTGCCCGCATAACATCTTCATGCTCCCATGTCACGTCCTCAGGACCATACCAGGTCCACTAGACCTTTACAAACCCTATAGCTCGATTCCAGAGCTGTTTGTTTTTCCTGTCCAATATGCACACAGGATGCACTTGCAGGACACCTTCTTGTTCCACCTGAATCACATTCCAATCGATAACATGATTAGCATATGGTATATATTTCTTAAGAAATGAAACATGAAACACATTATGTACAGTCATGGATGCGGGTAATGCAAGAATATATGCAACTGGCCCAATCCTTTCCAGGATTTCAAATGGCCCACAAAATCTGGCTGCCAACTTGGCACAAATTCCCAGCTTCAGGGAACTCCTGTTAGCTTTCACTTTCACAAAAACATGATCACCCACTTTGAACTCTCTGTGGGTTTTGTTCTTATCAACATAACTTTTCTGCATGTCCTGGGCAGCTTTCAAATTTTTCTTTATTTTTATCATTTGGTCCTCCATCTCCCTGAGCAACTCTGGCCCAACTACTGTTCTATCAGTTGGATTATCCCATCTCACTGGAGTATTGCACTTTCTTCCATAAAGTGATTTAAATGGGATCATCTTCAATGATGCATGATACCCATTGTTGTAGGCGAATTCTACCAAGTGTAGGTAGTCTTCCCATCTTGATGGTTTGTCCATCACATACATTCTCAGTGTGTCTTCTATTACTCTGTTCACCCTCTCTATCTGTCCATCAGACTCAGGATGATAAGTTGTACTAAAGTTTAGATTCGTTCTGAATCCTTTGAACCCTTTCCAGAAATTCGATGTGAATTTCAGGTCTTTTTCGAACACAATCGTTTTAGGAATTTCATGCAAACGTGCCACTTCGCTTATGAAAATATCAGCAACATCTATGGCCTTGTGAGTAGTTTTTAGTGGAATAAAATGAGCATCTTTTGTAAGCTTTTCCACCACCACCATGATCGAATCATGCAGCTTGGCTGCTCTAGGCAATCCCATAATAAAATCCATCGTTACTACTTCCCACTTTCACTCAAGAATGGGTAAAGATTGCAGTAACCCCACTGGGTGCCTATGCTCATCTTTAACCTTATGGCACTCCATACATCTGGCAATGTATTCAGCGATCTCTCTCTTCATACCCAGCCAAAATTAATGGCTCTTGACCGCTGTTACTATTTTATGATATCCAGGGTGCCCTGCATAAGGCACATTATGCATCTTCTGCAAAATCATCTGTTTCAAGCACTCGACATTGGGTACAAAAATTCTGTTCTTGTACAACAGTATTCCAACTATTTCCAATTTATAAATTTGCATCTTCTGTGACGTCTTACCCTGCTGAAGCTTGGCTACCAATTCTCTGTATTGCAGATCTACATTTGCAGCCTCCAGAATTCTACTTTTAATATCAGTCTGATACATGTTAATGGTTGTAGTATGTAATTCATGCACCCTCCTGTTGATTGCATCAGCCACTTTATTCTCCTTTCCTTTGATATGCTTGACCTCAAAGTCGTACTCACACATAAATTCCAGCCACCTACTTTGTCTAGGGTTTAAGGTTGGCTGATCAAACAAATATTTTAGACCGTTATGGTTTGTTCTAAGTTCAAACCTCCTTCCCATGAGGTAATGCCTCCATTTCTTTAGAGCATGAACTATGGATGCCAACTCCAAGTCATCGGTTGCATAGTTATTCTCATGCTCTTTTAATTTCTTGGACTCATAACAGATTACGAATCCATTCTAACTGAGGATCCCTCCCAGTCCTTCTTTGCATGCATCAGTGCATACTATGAAATCTTCATTTGGATTTGAAAACCTCAAGATTGGAGCACTGGTTAACAGCTTCTTCAATCGCTGGAAACTTTCCTCACATCCCTCTATCCAGTGAAACTTCTTCCCCTTTCTTTGTAAGGAAGTGATAGGGTGAGCTATCTTGGAAAACCCTGCGATGAACCTTCTGTAATAACCATCCAATCCCATGAAGAATCTAACTTTCGTTACATTCCTTGGCACTGACCATTCTCTAATGGATTCAATCTTCTCAGGGTCTACCGCTATCCCATCCTTCGAGATAATATGTCCCAAGTAATGGATCCATTCCTGATAAAATGAGCACTTGCTCATCTTGGCATACAGTTGGTTCTCTCATAGAACCTGCAACACCATCCTCGGATGTTTTTCATGTTCTTCTTCGGTCCTGGAATACACCAGAATGTCATCCATGAAGACAATGACAAACTTGTCTAGATAGTCCCTGAATACTCCATTCATCAAGCTCATAAAAACAGCGGGTGCATTTGATAGTCCAAACGACACCACTGTGAACTCGTAATGACCATACCTTGTTCTAAAGGCGGTCTTGTTGATGTCTTCATCTTTTATTCTTACTTGGTAATATCTCGATCTTAGATCTATTTTCGAAAATATCTTTTCATCCTTCAATTGATCGAAGAGATCATCAATCCTCGGCAGAGGATACTTGTTCTTCACCGTTACTTTGTTCAATTTCCTGAAATTGATGCACAATCACAGCGTTCCGTCCTTCTTCTTTACGAACAGGACCGGGGCACCCCAAGGCGACACACTTGGGCGTATATACCCCTTCTTCAGAATTTCTTCAAGTTGCAGCTGCAACTCTTTCAGTTCTGGCGCACTCATCCTGTACAGAGCCTTTGACACTGGAGCTGATCCAGGCATCAAGTTCATAGAGAAATCAATATCCCTTTTCGGAGGTAGTCCAGGTACTTCCTAGGATACATCTTTGAACTCTTTAAGTACCTCATGATCCTCAATACTTGACACCTTTGTTGGATCATGTTGTCATTGATGCCAATGGTTTGATTATTTGGGAGATTCTTGGATCATATGTAAATGGTCTGGTTTGATTGATGTCATTGATTGATGTCAAGTAATTGATTGATATGATGCCCTTGATGAGAATGATATATGTCCAAGTGGAAACCAATTGATAAACATGGATCATTTCTATGATGCATTGATGAATATGGATCAATGAGTTGTCATTGATATTTATGATGCAGTGGTGAATTGATGTAAAGATGAATCATTATTGTCTTATCATGGTTGATAAGGTGCACAAATGGATGAACTCCAAAGTGGTCCCCTTATGGTGAAATCCCTCATGGGAAGATGCTTTACAGATTGATTTATCCTAGGAGAACGGTTGGAGGACCCATGCTTGTATGTGGAATAATGAGATGAAGATCAATGAAGTTGTTGGTGAAACTATCCTAGATGGATAGTGCTTGACATGACATTTCTAGTGGTATGTGGAATGTCACATAACTCCTCACGGTTTGAGAGTTATGGTATTATGAAGTTGGAGGACCCCCATATGAACGCTTGAAGCCCCCAAGATCAAAGCAGTAAAAGTGCTTGAAAAGAAGAAATCATTATTTAAATGATAAAGTAAAGTGACAAAATCAAGATGGATTATTTAAATGATAAAGTAAAGTGACAAAATCAAGATGGATTATTTAAACGATAAAGTAAAGTGACAAAATCAAGAAGGAATATTTAAATGATAAAGTAGTGGAGAACTTTCTATTCATGGAAAGTAGTTAACCCTAAAAATAAGGAAAATAAGTTAAGTGACCTAGAAATGGGTTAAGTAACCTAAAAATGGGTTAAGTGACCTAGAAGATGAAAGTATAAATAAGAAGCTAAGATCTCTTGTAAAAAGTACATTTTTGGTGAGAATCCTTGTGGATCAATGGAGAGCTTCTTGTGAATATCTTTTGGAGTATTGATGGAGAGCTTCTTGTGAGAGAATATTATTGGTGTGGATCTCTTGAGCATGATTGAAGATCTATTCTAAGGAAGAGAGTGAGAGGAGGATCTCATGGATGCATCCAAGTTTCGCAATGTCGGAGATCTTGATGGAAAAAGTTTTGGATTCACAGAAAACCCTATTTTTTGATGCCCACACGGGCTATCTGTGTATAAGGTGCGTGTACATGCGGGTTGGTTGTGTACAGGGAGCGTGGACTGAATAACATCATGGAGATTTGTGTTTGAGCTGGTGCCAAGCTCTTGGATGATGAGGCAGGTTCCAAATCTGCATTCTATGGCCTCAGAAATATCACTAAGACACTGGTATGGTTACATTATTGTCTTTATAGATGCTATTGTTTGATATGTTGTGAATGCTTAGGGAATTATTGGTATGGCTTCTATGATCTGGCTCAATTTGGTTGTTTTGGTGGATGGAGTGAGCAACACTCTTGTGATCCAATTGTGACATGATTGCTATGGTACACTAGTTGTTTATACATGATTGAGATAGCATTCATATTGGTTTGTTGTGAAGCATGAGAAATCTATTGGAGAGCTTGGATGTATTGTGACTAGTTGTGGGTCAGTTTGGACAGTGGAAGAAAGAAGAGAAAATGATTGCAGGTTGCAAATGATCTGAGCATGTGAAGCAAATAAAAGCCCTAGGTGCTCAAGAGCATATGCTTGTTACATTATACACTGGCCGTGTTCATACATAGGTTGTAGTGAGCCAGGGTGCGTGCACATGTAGGCTGCACAACTGACAGGTCGTGTACCTGTTGATAGATTGATATATGTTGAGGATTGTTTCCTCATCTCAATTGGTGTTGAGAATGTAAGTTGAGTCTTTCATATAGAGCTGGTGCTCTTGTACAGTTGTACTCTATTCAGTTGTTGCTGATAAACCCAAGGATTGTAGTCTGTCATAAAAAGGAAAATTGTACATACATCTTGTGTTCTTTATGTCCATTGTGATGATGACTTGTTGATGATATATTGCTGATATATGTTGTGGATATGTGCCTACATCTAACTGGTTATAAATGACAGCAATGGGTAATGAATAAATTTTGAATGCTAATTGATGAGTTTTGTGCAAGAGGGAAGTTTTGGGAAAAAGAGCCCCACACTCATTCACCCCCCCTCTAAGTGTGGTAGGTGTGTCCAACAATTGGTATCAGAGAAAGCCTTCACTACAAGCCTTAACAAGCTTGAAGGAGATCCATAGACACACAAATGGATGATGAAGTTCCAATCCTTGATGAGGAAAACTATTCTACTTGGAGAATAGAGATGAGAGTGTAGTTGAAGACAATGGGAGCAGTTATTTGGAAGGCAACCATCGATGGATATGTTCCGTTGAAGAACAAGTCAAATTTTGCATCTCAAAGGGAAGGAAAGAAGAATGATGCATTGGCTCTCAAGACAATTCTTAGTGGACTCTCAAGCCCTATCAAAGAGAGCATGGGACAATGCACTTCTACCAATGATCTATGGCTAAAGCTAGAGGAGACATATCAAAGCAAGGAAGAGAAAGAAGAAATTGAAGACCACTCCATCAAGATCATCAAAGGTAAAGAATCATCAAAAAATCTTGAATGCATTATTTCTAAATGTGATTTTGAA
>ML805948.1:140582-152045 GCA_009831015.1 Picea engelmannii | reverse complement strand
TATCAATCTTTCCTGGGGTAGATCCAAAAGGTTTATTTCCACTATGGGAGGGGAAATTCTATTGGTGTACACTTCGGGTTGGGAAGCTCATCCTTGAGTCCTTTTTATAGTTTTTAAATCTTGGGGATTTAAACCCCTTTTTCTAGAATCCCGAACTATTCTTCTGCTTCCAGCCTTCGCGAGGTTCTGTCCGATGCCCAAGCTATTCATAACAATATCTTGCCTTTCGGATAATGTCTTCTAGGGTCTTTGGCTCGTCAAACTCAATCCTGTTCTGATAGTCCTTAGGTAGTCCACTGATGAATCGTTGTACCTTCTCCTTTTCTGCTTTTATATAGGGTACGTACCTCAGCAACTCGAGGAATCTGCTGACATATTCCTCTATGGTGAGTTGCCCCAGCTTGAGTTCATAGAATTCTTTAGTCTTTTCGTCGAAATACTTTTTCGACCGATACTTCTTCCAGAAGTATTTCTCAAACTGTTCCCAAGATAGGTCTTCTTCGTGAATCCCTTTTACGTTCTTAAGGTATTCCCACCAAATGGAAGCCTTCCCATTCAGGTTGAAAGTGGCTACTCGGGCCTTCAAGTTTTCCGAGAAGTCATGGACTCTGAAATACTTCGTTAGTCCAAGTAGCTAGGCCTCTGCTTCCTCCCCATTATTTATTTCACCGTTGGAAGAGGGTGGTTTGGCCTTCTTGAATTCTTCGAGATTATGATTTTTGGAATGATTTCGCTTCTTTTGTTTTCTTCGGGAATAAGAACTAGTTCTGCTACTAGAAGATTCCTCCGAATTGCCAGTTTCCTTTCGAGAGGAATCATCAGATGCTTGTCCCTTATCTCTGGGGTGGACCTTTCTCGAGGTGCTCTTCCCAGTGTGGCCACTTAAAAGACCACGTTTCCGTATCTCAGGTGACTTCGAATTTTCTTTGTTTGTCGTTGGTCCGTGTGACTGGTGTCAGGTCCATGCTGCAATTTTCTTTGTATGTCGGATAAATTCTACAGCAAGACTGCATTAATTTCCATTTTCTTCTCTTGCTCTTTTATCAACCTCTCATTGTCGGCCTTGCAGCTCTGTAGTTCGACCATGAGGCTTCTCACAGCCTCAGCTAGATCTGGAGGGGTCTCTACCGCTCTCCTTTCGTCAGACTCTTTGTCTCTATTATGGGATCCATCCCCCACTTCGTGGTGTGTCACCATTCTATGCGTCTGCATTTTCCTGTGGTTGATCGTCTGCTTGTTGTGCAGGAAAAACACTTGTTGTTAGTCAACATTATATTCATTCACAATTAATGCATAATTCATATTTTTCAAATGCATACACACAATAGGAATTTTCATTCTTAACTTCGTCTTTTGATAAAGGGGGTTAGGATAGAGAGTTACTTCTTTTAAGAGTACTTCAAATGGAGTTTCTACACAACTCTCCCATGAGCCCAAGCAGGCCAATTGTTGTAACCATGCTCTGATACCAATTTGTCACATACCCACTACGACAACCTAGATTTTTTTCGTCTTTTCTTCGAGGGACAGAATCCCCGAATTTCTATGGGGCCTAGTGCAGACCATCCCTTCCCTTATCCTCCTCCATGTGATCATTGGCTATGACCACAGGCCTTACCAAAAAGGTGCTTCCAGCTTTCGCGTTTTGGGATTTCTGTGTGCGAGCTCTCCTCGGCTCCCTGTCCCTTGAAATGCCAAAACCCGAAATGGGGTTAACGAGCTCCTTGGATCCCCTTTTTCCTACTCCATGCGACCACCTTAGTGAACACATGCTAACACCAAATGGTGCTACCAGAACTCAACTTTCGAGATTCCTGTTGCAAGGAACCCTTGTTCCTTCAATCCCCGAAACCCGAAATCCCGATATCATCCGGATCTACGATCCAGATCGTCGACTTGATCAACGGCCTCGATTAAATCCTGTCATTCTACCTTTCAGGATTTTGGCTAGGTCTTCACTCCTATTTCCTCGATCTCCAGAACCCCGACGACTTTAGATTTTTGCCACGCGTCCTCTACAAATGGACGGTCCAGATTCTTTCAGGACCGGAAATGTCGATTCCCGAGTTTAGATCCTTGATTAACTGCTAGCGCCTACCTCCTCCTTCTACCACATGACCCTGTCCTGTGACCTAGGGCTCATCCATAGAGCGCGTCGGGGTTTTGTATACCGGGATTTCGCGACTTGCGAAGACGAGGGGTCTTGCCCTCTAGTTTCCTGGATGCCGAAATGCCGAAACTCATTCACACTAAACCGACTCATCCACAGAGCGCATCGGGGTTTCATAGACCAAGGTTTTGCGACTTGCGAGGACGAGGGGTATTGCCCTATAGTTTCCTAGATGCTGAAACGCCGAAACTTATTCACACTAAACCGACTCATCCACAGAGCGCGTTGAGGTTTTGTATACCGAGATTTCGTGACTTGTGAAGATGAGGGGTCGAGGTATTAACGCCTGTGCTCCTCCTCTAGATCCATCGGTCTTAAAAAATCTGGGGTATTTTAGAAAGGATTCCGACCGTTCGTCTACCAAACGATGGGGTATTCTCTTTCGATAAATGGGACTCGCTATCCTTTCTGAGCTTGATTCATGAGATTCAACCTCTCGGGGCTTCGAACTCCCACGACTTCGAAACCTGAGAGAACTACTCTTTCTTGTACAAGGTTTCCAGACCCAAGTCATCTGGACCTTCAGATGATTCTTGGGTAATTATCCCTAGGCTTGGTGACTTGACTGAGATGGCTTCCTAATTCGCCGAGCTATGAACTCTGTGATCGGGGTAAAGTAAACTCGTGGGTTTGCTATAACGGTAGACTTTTCAAGGAACTCACTCCGACTCTGAAATGTGAGGAAACTCCTCGGAAAAAGGTGCCTTTAGGAAATTAAACCAGGACAGAGCTCAAGTCAAGTAGATGGGACAATTCTTAAGAGAACAGACTAGTATTCTGAACTTATTCATTATATACATAAACCGATTATGGTCATATATAAGTATAGGCATGCATCCATTATTCCCAATCAAAACACAAGGCAATCACTTCTATACAGAAACCATTTATGAGCGTAGAAACATTGGCATGCATCCAGGATATTCAATTCAAAATACAAGACATAAACACTTATCAGAAACACCAGGCGTGACACGACTGTTGAGAGGGGTGCTTGTTTCCACCCAACCGTAGGCTCAGTGACTCCAAACGGATTTACCACTAGCCACCCCTGAGCTAGACCACGATGCTTGAGAGCCAGTCTCCTACTTCCAGCTCAACGGAAGTCAAGGACAAAGGTTACTCTCCTCCTCCTCTGTTTAGAACTCCCTGTATTTCCAGAGTTCCTCCCGGTTCTCTTCCACGATCCCTATCGCGCGTGTTCTCCCTTTTTTCTTATTCCCCACACTTCCTTTCTTTCCTTTTCTGCAAGATTGCATGTGGCGCAAATTCCCCCATCCGTGGTCAGGTCTGAGAGCTTCTATGGATGGGCGGTTCGCCCCCATCCCTTCATTAACTCTTAAGGAGCCTCCCCACCTACCATCCTGACGGGTAATTCATTCCAAGGTTAGAGAGTTGCTCTTGGTCCTTGAGCAAGTAAAAACCAGTACGGTATTGGTTCGGTGGAAGTTAATGCAACCATTCCAGATCCCTTCCACCACCTCTCATTAGCCATCGTGGTCTCTTTTAGCACATCCCCTCCCAGCAGTGATGCAACTCATATTCATAACATAATTTACGTTCATCGACCTTTAATACAAAGTTCTGTCAAATCAAACATTCACATCTTTGGGTTTGCCATAGTTCTTGGCCAATATAGTTATTTTTACAAGCTGGGGGAAATAGGGTGTTACAACAATTCAAATCATGATTTGTACATTGGTGTAAGTATATTGTTTCTTTAATATTGGAGTGGATTTTAGACCAAACTTCTTGCTAGTTTCGGGAGACATAATTAAATATTCGACGATTTTGTTCCTTCCAAATTTGACAAAGGATAAAACCAGGAAGAAGCTGCCAAATTCTGTTGAGGATGGGAGACTGTAAAGTTGACTCTCATCATCCCTCTATTGTTTCCCGGATACCTGTACAGTTCTTGTCTGAGGTTCTCATGATATATCTTAGGTTTTTATTCTGTGTTGTTAATAAAGATAATAAGTTAATGCGTATCATCTTCTAAGTGTTATTAAAGTACTTGTGAAGTGTTGTAATCACATATTTGTGTCCCAACTTGTTTACAAACAGCTGAGTCCTGTAACCCCCCTGACTCTACCTTGGGTGAGACTTCTCCTGCTTCACAGGTGTTACCGAAAGGGTCGGTAGTTGGGATTTTTTTGGTGCGTTGTTGAAGTGTTGACCATGGGTCTGCCCCTATTCCAACACGAGTTGTAGGAGCAAAGATTGAGAAGATGATTTTGAGTCTCCTCCTCCATACCACAAAGGTGACACCAAGAAGGGCCTATAAATCCTCTTTTCCTTAGGTTTTCCCAAGTAAGAATGTTGTTGTTCGCCGTTAACCAAAGGAAGGTGCTAATTTTTGGCTAGAGCTTTGCACCCCAAATTTTGCTCCAATCCTCCTCTTTTGGGAGGGAGCTATGTCCTACACTGATGGAATAAGATTCTTGAATGTTGAAGGTGCCAGTGTTGGAGTGAACCCACCTGAGGATGTCCTCTGCTTGATGGCCGAAGATTCACCTTGAGTTGAGCTGACCAAGTAGTGGTTGAAGGTTTTTCTCATGGGGGATGTTCAGATCTTCGTGAGTGTTTTTTCATTTGCACCAGGTGTCTCTTGAATCTTCCGGAATCTAGAAGTCGACCAGTTTATGGAGGCCTACATCTGTAGTTAATGGAATGAGAGATCTCATAGTGGGATATTTTTCTAGGGCAGGAAGTTGCTGCCAGGAATCGCTACAGAAGAGAGCAGAAGTCTCTCCCTGCAATTCCCAGAAAGCGTGATCCATTATCAGTCCCTTGTTGTGTCTAGTTGCGTTCTAGATAAGAGACCCTAGGCTCTGACCATTCCATCTGATTAGATCCTTTTTTGGAGTGGATGGTGTATATTTTTTCCTCCATGGCACACCCAGAGGTCTTGCGGCCTTTTTAACCATCTCCACCAGATTTTTTCACTGAGGACTTTATTGAGAAGAGAGGGGTATCTGAGACCGAGTCCCCCTGTGTTCTTTGGTTTGCACACTTTTTTCCAACTGACCAGAGCCATTTTGCGTCCCTCATTGGTTCCCTACCAAAGGAATCCCCTTTGAATATTTCTTAAAGTGTTGAGGATAAAGTTTGGGGATGCTAGTGCCGATAATACATAGATCGGGAGGGCTTGCAGGAAAGACTTGAGGATGATGAGGTGACCAGGTAGATTGAGGGAACATAAAGACCAAGAGGAAAGTTTTTTCCAGAAGCTGGAAAGCATATTTTCCCATGAGGTATTTCTTAACAGATTATGAATCAGGGGAATGCCAAGGTATTTGGAGGGGAGGACGCTACATGTGAACCCGAAGAGTTGTTTAATATGACATTGGATCTGGATGCACGTATTGAAGAAGAAAAATTGGGACTTGGAAAGGTTCACTTCCATGCCCGAAGAATAAAAAAAAAGGTTGATAACGGATTGGATGCGGAGAGATTCGCGCATTGTAGGGACTCCCATTAGGATAATATTGTCCACAAACTGACTGTGTGAAATAGGCGAAGATATCCCATGGGGAGTGAGACCAGAGAGGGAGTGGTCTGTGATGGTTTCTTTAATGGATCGGCTCAACCCTTCCACCATTAAGATGAAGAGAAAGGGAGAAAGTGGATCCCCTTTACTTAATCCTCTAGAAGGAGAGAATGATTTGGAAGGGATGCCATTGACCAGGATGGAGAACAGGGCTGATGAGGTGAGATTGACAATCCAGGGGACCCACAAAGGATCAAAACCAAAGGCGAGAAGGGTTGATTTCAAATAGTTCCAGCTTAATTTATCAAAATCTTTAGAAAGATCCAATTTTAGAAGCATACCTGGAGACTTGGTCGAATGAAGCGAGTGGATTACTTCGTGACCCAGGATGACATTGTCTAGTATCTGTCTTCCCTCCACATATCTTGATTGTTCCAGAGAGATTATGAATGGTAGGATAGGTTTAAGACGCTTATTGATGATCTTAGTGAGAATATTATAGATTACATTGCGGAGTGCAATGGGTCGTAAATGAGAAGGGGAAGTGACTTTGTTCTCTTTGGTAATGAGAGTGAGAAAGGTAGCATTGAGGGCTTGAAGGACCTGCCCAGATTTTCTGGAATCCTCTATGATTTCCCAGACTTCTGTATGAATGATGTCCCAACAATGATGGAAAAGGTATGAAGTAAACCCATCCGACCCAGGAGCTTATCCGAGCGGGGTGTCCCTGAGGGCTTGATCTACTTCTTCTTGGGTGATAGGACTCATCAAAACCTCGTTCTTCTCTTTTGAGACCCCCTTTGGAATGTTCTTGAGGATAGAGTCAATCGCAAGTGATTGATCTATAGGGGGTTCCGTAAGAAGGTTTTTGTAGTAAGAGAGTAATTCATTTTCTATATCTACGTGTTGTTGAATCTCCAGGCCTTGGTCCGAAACCAGGCGAGTGATGAGATTTGTGTGTCGGCGTTGAACCATCGATCTGTGGAAAAATTTGGTATTTTTTTCTCCCTCTTTGAGCCATTGGATGCGAGATTTATGTCTCCATAGGATTTATTCCTACGCTCATCTTTCAACTAACTGGTTGTTGAGAAGAGATTCTTCCTCTAGTGAATCAGTGAGGCCTTGCGTTATGATTTGCTGTTGAAGGTTTTGCATTTGCTGATTGAGGATTTCCTGAGCATGGAAGATGTTTCCAAAAGTGGACTTATTCCAAGATTTCAATTGTTGCTTGAGGTTTTTTAGCCTTTGTTGAAATTTGTACATAGGAGTGCCTGTTGGGATTGCTGCTTCTTTCCACCAGAGCTTTATGTTAGCTTGAAAATCTGGGTGTGCCAACTAGAATTTTTCAAAGCGAAAGGGTTTCATGCCTGGGGTGCCACTGATGTTTATCGATAAGAGAATCAACCAACGATTAGAGCCTGGAGTGTCGATCAATGTGGCATTCCAAGCAAGACCATCCATCATGATGGATTCTGAGATTAAGAAGTGGTCTAATCTACAGGAGACATGTTGTGTCCCCGAGCATCTATTAAACTAGGTAAAGGGACCGTCGTCTGTTTCTACATCAATGAGATTCAGCAAACCGATGATTCGGTGGAGCTGCTCACTGTCATTTCCAAGCCTGTGCGTGCCACCCTTCTTTTCCTCCAAACCTGTTATCATGTTGAAATTGCCCCCAAGGATCCATCGTTGATTTCCGATGTGATTAGCAATCCATTCTAAGTGATGTAGGAAGGCTTCCTTGTCTACTATGATTGGGGGTTGAAGGTCCATAGACATTTGTGATGAAGCCGTGTTTGTTCGAAACGATGAGACGGAAGGAAGTTGTGATGGTCCAGTTGGAGGAGAAAAATCCTTCCATCAGAACCATGACTGGGTTCTAGAGCACGACGAGCCCTCCTGCGGCCCCCTTTGCATCAATTTCGACAATATTAGCTTGTTTCCAACAGTTTTTAAGAATTTGAGAAGGTTCTTATCCCGCACATTTAGTTTCTTGCAAAAGAAGAATGTCTGGTTGTTCCTTCATTATCCTTTCTTGGAGCAAGCCTTGCTTGCTTCTTGCGTTGAGACCCCTTATATTCCAGGATAGCATATTCATGAGGACGATGAGGGTTGGAGGGGAGGAAAGCTATCTGAGATTAGATGGATCTGGCCCAAGTTCACTAGGAAATTGCCCACATCTTGAATGAGTTGATGTTTTGGTTTTCTGCCTCTTTTTTTTTCTCATCTTTTGTAGATTTGCACTGGTCTTTTGAGTTTCCTTTTTGTATTCCAAGATTTGAATTAGCACGGGTTGATCCTCCTGCTGTTGAGTTGGGGAAACTTTGTGGACTTTGCATAGCTGATCCATAGGTATAATGTAGAACTGTTGTTTTTAGTAGGCTTGTTCTAGGTGTGCCACGTCTATTCTTGCGAGCTCCTGATCTTCCAGATCTATGTCTGGGTCTCCGATTTCCGGTCCAAGGTTTGGAGGTAGGGATGTCTTTGAGAGGAGGATTTGAGTAGATCCTGGGGCAAAGGGAGAGGGGTCTGGAGAGCCCTGGACTTGCACTGGGATTGAGGGGTTTTTCAGGGGGTCGGAGGGAATGGCGAGATTTTATGACGGGGACTGAAGGGCTTAGAAAGAGTTACTAGTTGAGGGTCTAGAGGGGGCTTGGGGGGGTGCTCTTTTGGTTGGATGCCTGCAACGTCTCGTGACTTGGGTGAAGCCGTCCTTGGCTTTGTCAGGATCCTCTGTAGTGGATTTGCTGGGGTTATTTAAAGGGAATTCACATAAAAGATGACCATGTTCATGGCATTTCCAACAATGGAAGGGGATGTACTCGTAATCCAAGGTCTGGGACCATTCTTCGTTCTGGTAATCTAGGGTTATGGATCTAGGGAGAGGTTTGGAGATATTCAAATAAACACAGATTCGAGCATAAGAGGTGTACCTTTGTTGTTTTGTTTCCTCTGAAGCCTTGACATATATGCCAATCGTGTTGTCGATGCCTGCGAGTATTTCTTCCAGCTAGAACTCTTGAGGTAGCGAGTACAATCTCAGCCAAACCGGTGCATGCGTGAAGTCTTTTTTCTCGGGGTTGAACCTTTCCTTCCAAAAATGGAGGAAGAGACATGTCGAGTTGTAAAAGTACATACCTCCTTCAAAGATTTTGTTTATGTCCTCCAGGTTGTGCAGGATGATAGTGAAGAATCCTTTTGATCCAAGTTGGAGGTCATAGTATCCCTTGGGCTTCCACCAGTGCTGAATCCATTTGACTAAATCCTTTTCTGATGGCCATAATCCCAGAAATTTCCCTATCAGGGAGAAATCCTTCATGTATTTTTTATGGTCTTCTATTCTTGGAGAGATGATAGTATATTTGGGTGCTATCGGGGCATGTAGGATGTATTTTACTGTTTCCCAAGTGCGAGTCATTTTTGGGTGTTTTGATTCAGGATCTATTTCCATCGGTTTCTCCTTCAACATCTCTTCCTCCCAAATAATGTTCTTCATTTCCGCTGGCAGCTCAAAGGGCGGACGTTTGAAGTGTTTGAAGCTTTGCTCCGGTGCAGTGACAGAGTTGTAAGAGGGGCCAATAGGCCCCCCTTCTTCGACCTCCATGGCCACAACAAGGGCTCAGGGCGACGTGCACCGAAGGCTCGTGGTTGAAACCCTAGCAGAACTGATTTCTGACAAAAACGTTTCTTAGTAATCAAGTTTAAAAAAAAAAAAAACACACTTAAATAAACCATAACCCTAATTTAAAAAAAAAAAGTAAAAAAAAAATTGAAAAGTAATTTTATAAAACCCCCCAAAAAGACAAAATTCAAAAGGAAAAATTTAAAGGAACAAAAAACACAACCAAAAAACTAAAAAAAATGTTAAAACACAAAATTAAAAAAATAAAATAACTAAATTAAATCTAATTTAAAAAAAAAATCAAAACAGTGTTTAAAAAAGCATGAGAATTATAAAAAAAAATAAAAAACAATTAAAAATAGACCAAAGTATGGGGGGGAAGGAAATTCCCGTAATTGCATCTTCCACTTGTTGGAGAGAGGGGGTGGGCATCAGGGGGAGCCGCGATTCCTAGAATTTCCCTCCCCATAATTTTATTTGTGTTTTAATTTTAATTTTAATTGTTTTTAATTTGTGATTTTTTGTTTAAGTTTTTTTCAATTTGTAATTTTTTTTTTTTTTAATATATATTTGAATAGTTTTTTTTATCTTATTTTGTATTTTAGCATTTTTTGTTTTTTTGGGGTTTTCTAAAAAATATTTTCGTTTATTTTTGGGGTTTTTAATTATTTTTTTTCCTTTTTAAATTAAGGTTATGTTTTTTTAAATGATGTTTTAAACAAAACTCAATTGTTGAGGTTTTTTTCATTTTATTTATTTATTAATGTAAAATGTGTTTTTTAAAAATTAATTAATAAATAATTTTTCAATTAACAATTTGGGAGCTTATTTTGAGTTTTTTTATTTGCTATGGTACCAGTTGTCAAGACACTAGTTTCAATTAAGTCGTAATTTTAACCCCTCCAAAAAAATTTGGTGTTACTAGTAGCATCACTTTTTGATTTGAGGGTCAATTTTAAGTTTTTTGTTTAATTGTCAAGGTCACGATTTTAAACAAATCATAATTTTTAGCACCCTCATAAAAATGGTGCCATTGGTAGCACAATTTTTTTTATTCAGGGATTGATTTTGGTGTTTTTGACACAAAAATATGGGTTTTTTGGGCAAGAGTTCTTATATTGAGGTCACAGTTCTCATTAAGTTGGTAATTATGTTTCTTACAAAAGCGAGGTTTTCCAAACTTTGATCTATGTTAAGAGTTTAAGAAGTTGTAATTAATGGGGGATAGGTTCTAATGCCTCTTGCCTTTTGCTATTTGTGTCACCTTTGTAAATACTTCAATCTATAAGATTCGGCTAATCAACCTGTAAGAGGATCTAGAATCTAATTGAGAAGAAATACTATGAACAATTTGAGAGAAGAAGGAAAGTTGGAGCAAATGTAATTCTTATTAACCTATATAGAGAAATACTGATCATCCAAGAATGAGTGAATGCAATACAATGAAATTGAATGCAATAGAAATAAATAATTGTGTATGTCACTATGCTAGGATTAACTACAAGCAAAACATGCAAGAGTATGCATGCCCTAATTAACCAAGTGAAGTGTTCTTTCATGAGGGAGTTAACTTGGCTATTACTAGCCAAGTGGAGTAAACTAGCTCATGCACTTTCAATTCTAGAAAGTGGGATCTAACCACTCTTCAAGTGCGCACTTATTTCTATAAATTAGGATATAGCTCCAAAAAAATAGGATATCACCCTACAATGATGGAGAGAAGCACTCCTATTTCTAGAAAAGTGGGATTAACCTAAGATAACTCCCTAAAATTTAGTGATGAAACTCAAGCGCACTCTAGGAGAGATAATAATATGCATGTGAGGGAAAATGATGCATGTAAATGAATTCCCTCCTTTAAGCCTAACTTAGGTGAGTATGATGCATGAAAAAATTGGGTCCTGATAATATGAAGCCATGTTAAGTACCCAAGTACAAAAAAATATCCCCGAAAAGTAAGGAAGGAGGGAAAACCTAGTGGGAAGAAGAAATCCCCCCCTCCCCCAAAAATATAACAGAGGATAGTGTTGAGTGGACTACACATCCTACTTTGAAGTAGATGTCTCCTTCAGTCCCAAGTGAGCTAGTAACTCTACGAATTTCTACTGGGTAAAGGATTTGGTAAAGATGTAGATGTTTGCAAGGAATACAATGACATAATACCTACCTTTGCACATAGAT
>ML805948.1:91426-114261 GCA_009831015.1 Picea engelmannii | reverse complement strand
GAAAAAAGAGAGCCGCGACATTACATAATTTTTCAGTATATTTTTGTGAAATATTTGTAGAAACAGGTTGTATATCTGAGTTCCTCTAAAAAAAACACCCAAGTTAAAAAAACTAATCTTCTAAAACGGAGTCCGGGAAGTCAAGATATTGAAGTTTTAAAATCTGCAATTTTTCAGGGTTTTTTCCGTGGACGGCGGAGCGATTTTATTTTATTTATGTAGCATCTTAACGCCACATTTGCCCAAAAAAATTACATATATGAGTTCCTCTCACAATTTCACTCAATTTCAAAAAACAAATCAGTCGAAACGGAGTCTGGGAAGTGAAGTTATGAGCATTTTAAATTCAACAATTTTTTAGGGTTTTTCTAGAAAAAACCACAATTTTTTGCCATAAGTTATTGTTCTATTTTTGGGTTTTTTCGTGACGGTTGTAGAATTGAAGAGTTCATAGGGTGTTCATATGACTATTTCCTCTCAAAACCTTAAATACATTCTTGAATCATTCAAATCCAAATCGTATGACACATTGGATGCTAGATTGCATGACCTTGCAGATGGCCTCAATGATAGTTTTCGTAGTATTCAAGATTCATTGGATAGCATGTAGGAGATATTTCTTATGACAGACATCATGGATGAATATAATCAATAAATATATGTTTGGTATAATTTTGAAGCCGATTGTGATGATTGGTATATGGATAGTTGTCATTTCTGGGATGACAACCACTTTCATATTTTATTTGATGACTCTACTTCACCTTCTGTAGAGAACATCAATGTCCCACATCAGGAGCTAGTTACTAGCATCTAGCCTGCATATTCTACAATCATATTGTTCCTTCCAGATTCATCTTTGATCATCTCCCACTACGTGGATGGATATTCTTATTTGGATCCACATGATAGGCGTCAGTATTGGGGGCATCATTTTCAATTGGTTATTGGGTGCCGATATCTTCCATGTGGGGTTCACATGAACAATTTGACATGGGACCCTCGTTTACAATGGCAGTTGGACTACTTCATCATGGTGGCTACCATTTCTCAATGGGACCTTAGTTCTCTAGTCTGCTTCATCACTATGGTTCACACTTATTCATGAGACCTTGGTATATGGTTGTACATCAAGCGTTGAGGACAACGCTTTCATAAGGGGGATGGAATGTAAGGTAGCTAGAGAGGTAGTGGGGGTGCCCAGAGGGCCCATAGTGATAATAGTGGAGGCCATTCAATGTAAGGTGGACTAGGTCCACTATATTATTAAATAAGGCCCACTATGATAGTTAGATATAATAAATGGGTAATTAGATATAATAAATGTAAGAGGACTTCTTAGAAGGTTCTACTTCTAGAATATTCCTCCTATAGAATGTTCTTAGGTCATGATATCACTATATAAAGGGGTTCAAGCAATGTAATGGGATATGAAGAGAAATATTGTATTTGGAGCTGAAGCTCATTAGAAGGTTGCCCCCTCAAAGAGGCAAGTGAACAGGAGATGATCCCTTCCATAATAGGATCCATTGTACATTGTTGCCCTACTCCATCATTTCTTCATGTTACTAACAAAGGGGACAGATTGAAGGGCCAACAAACTCGCGTTTTCAAATATTTTCCCAAGTAAGTATGTGATTTTGGATGATAAGCTAGAGGAAGATTGACACTTTCATCTAGAATTTTGGATTCCAGATCTTTCCCCAGATGTGCTCCCTTGGTTTCTCATGGCATTTTTCCTGTAGATGATAAGCTAGATATTCAGAAAAATGGATTGATTGTTCTATATGTAGACAGAAAAATGGATTGATTGTTCTATATCTAGACTATACTAGATATTCAGAAACATTTCAATACCCATTGCTAAGTTCAAGAACCTATGGGCATTTTTGTCCAACTCCCCTACCCCGAAATTTGACACCCTCTTCTTCATGAATATGGGATGTGCTAATTCTTTCTTCAACTGATTCATCTTGTTCATGACTGTCTGATATTGCAGATGGTTCCTTTTCATTGAGTGCTGAAATAGATGCATTCAATGCTTTGAGGGGGTCATCCAGGTGTTTTATCAGAAATTCCAAGATGTTTGCAAGAGTCATTTCGTCTCCTCCAGACATTCTCTCCTCCACCGCGGAAAATAGTGGGTGATCTTCAATTTGCAAGTAGTTGAAAGCAAGACATTTGAATGCATGAAAAGTACATAAGGAAAGGTATATGTGCATGTCCATCCCGCGAGCTCTCAACAGTGCAGGGTCGAGCCTGTCCTTGTGGTTGGTTGTGAAGATAATTATTCATTCCTCTTTGTAGCACGACCATAGCCCGTCTATGAAGTTCAGAATACTTGAAAGAGTAACTCAACTTCCACTTCTCTCTTCATCATCCATATTTCCTCCATCGAGCTTCGGAGGCTTGGAAATCATGTTGGTTAAATCCAACAAGCAGACGATATCCTCGATAATAATCATCGATTTGTTGGTTGTCTGTATGAGCAACGTGAAAAGTTCGGAGTTGTCTGTGACTTTTGTGAGCTCTCAATAACCAATTAATGTCCTCAATTCTAATTCTTTGTTGGTCAAATAGCATTGGTTCATTACACAATACTTTCATTTTGCATCTAAAGATGTAACACCCCTCCTTGCCTAATTCTATTTGACATAGAATAAGGAGATTGACCCTAGATTTGTTAATGTGTTCATGGATTTTAACTATATAGATATGGTGGATATCTATACTTGTGATGTGTGGAATGGTTTCTAAGGATGTTTTTTTTTATGTATTCCTAATTATCGAGTAGGTAGTTGTGTAACATAATGTGATGTGATTATTTACTAAGATGGAATAATGAATGATATCTTGGATCTTGGATGACATACTTTGATCATATGTTGATAGATGATTACTAATGATATTAAGAATTATAATTGACAGGTTGACAAAACTACATGACTTCTAGGTGGAGTTGACGGAATAAGTGGAAGGTTGTGGAAGCCAAACTAAATGTTGCAGAAGATTAATGAAACCAATATAATCTCATTAAATTCTATGTTTTATTACAATTTGTATCTATGTGAATATGATATAGTATGATCTCATTTTATTTTAGTGATGTAGGTAATGGGTCATCTAAAGGATGACACAAAAGCACATGCTTGTCTAAGATAACTCCAGGATGGGATTTTGACAGTAAGAACCATAGAGAATGGAGGGAATATAAAAATGATTGAAATTTGATTAGTCCCGACTTACAAATTATTTGACTAAACTTGGAGAGACTGCAAAAGTCTACTTGCAAAGCCACAGACTTGTTAAGGTTAACATGTCACTTGAATTTGATTCAATTATATTATATTTTGAAATATTTGATATGCGTGGGTTCATATTTGTGCAAGATACAAGGTGAAGCCTTGCCAACTTGTCAACAAATGTGTGTGTGCCATAACCAGTGAACCCTTAATAGAGGCATGGGGTCTCAACGTAGGTGTGGAGTCTCAAGAGAAGCGTGGAGTCTCAACAGAGACGTGGAGTCTCAATAGAGATGTGGAGTCTCAACATAGACATGAATTCTCAATAGAGGCACAAAGTCTCTCTTTGAAAAATATATGTGATGCTTATGATTGGGGGAACGCAGTGAGGTGGGATGACCTTACTCCCCAGCAACAAATCCTTATAGGCACAGGACCAAGCTAAGATAACATAAAAGGAACCCGTAGATGAATTAATTAATAAAATAATTACCCACTTTTAGGGGGCACTTGCAAAGCCATAGGCTTGTTAAGGGTAACATGTCACTTGAATTTGATTCAATTATATTATATTTTGATATATTTGATATGAGAGGGTGCATATTTTTGCAGGGTACAGGGTGAAGCCTTGTCAACTTGCCAACAAATGGGCGTGGGAATTAACCAGTGAGTCCTTAATAGTGGCGTGGAGTCTCAACATAGACATGGAGTCTTAATAAAGGCACAAAGTCTCTCTTTGCAAAATATATGTAATGATTATGATTGAGGGGTGCATAGTGAGGTGGGATGACCTTACTCCCCAACAACAAATCCTTTTAGGAAAAGAACTAAGCTAAGGTAACCTAAAAGGACCTCATAGATGAATTAATCAATAAAAGAATTACCACCTAAAAGGACCTCATAGATGAATTAATCAATAAAAGAATTACCCTCTTTAAGGGGCTCTTAAAAACACTATTATTTTATTTAAAATAAAGTTGAATTATGGTTTAAGAAAAATGACTAACTAAGATAAAAGGGAGAAATGACACATGGGGGAAAGTGATTAATAATAAGATTTTAATAAATAAAATTAAAAGGAAAAATCATACTTTTGAAAGAAGGGGGTGAGGTGGCTAGCCTCACTATGGTATAAATAAAGGGGAGGATCCATGAGTTTGGGATATGAATTGGATAGTAAGTAAATGCTGCCAAATTTTTTTTCAGAGAGGAGAAATCATAATTGAAATGGAAACGGATTTTGGAAGAGAAATGGTTATGAGCCCACACAACTCAATGGGTTAAGGGAAATAAGTTTTCCTTGAGTATGTCTGGAAGGAAACCGATTGGCACCATGAGATTTGGACAACGTAACAAGATGAATAATGGAGCAATGTTGGAACCGCGGAAATTTTATTTTTGTCAGGTATAATATATTTGTCTTTTAAATGTTTCTATGTTTGGATATCTTTGGTTAATTTTTGTCTTATTAATGTATATGGATTTAATTTGAAAAATAACATAAATTTTGTGGTGTTGACTCTAAACTTTGTTGTGTATGAGTCTGGAAATTGCATTTGAGAATTTTTGGGTATTTACCAAGAAAAATACAAAAGTGGGTTTTTGTAGCATGCTCAATAGTCAACAAGAAGTCTTGGGGATAAGTACAATTGCATAAGTGAGGTAAGTTTAGTATTGGGTTGGTTTATTTTTATGTGTGGTCGAAGTTTGATATTGTTGACAATATGTTTGAAAAAATATCTGAATATGTTTTAAGTAACTTTGTACAAATTAGAGTCTCTTATAGTTGTAGCTTGTCTTTTTATTTGTTTATCAACCTTGTTATGTGATTTTTAAATTAGAATATTTCTGAGGCAATTAAAATTGGTAAATTGTGTGTGTTATTGTGGTTTTTGATAACAAAATGGATCTATAGAGTAACTTCATGGGGAATATGTATCGTATGGACCTTAAACCCCCATTTTGAGTCTACCTATGAGGTTTTTAGAACCAAATTTTGTGATTTGGGCAGTTTCGAGGAAGCGTTGGTTGCCCTATGGGGGTTTTTGTCTGAAATTTCAAATGGGCTAGTTATGTTTTTCTTTTTTGGAAATTTCCTAAAGAATATTACACAAAACCACTATAAGTTAATGTGTGCAAATTACTTGTATAAATGTTTTCACACAAAGAGTTTGATGAAACACCTCAACTAGAAAAATTGTGTTCTTTAAATAACCATGTATTATATGCATTGGGAAATTATTTCAATATGTTTAGAAACAAGGTTGATAATATTTTGGGTCAATTTCAGACCTAGATATGAATTTAATTTAATTCTATTAAACAATATTCAACGTATTTAATTTATTAAAGCTTAAACCTTAATCATTGCAAAAGATTGCATATTGCATGACCGATAGAAAAACCTTAAACAATTACACGATTCCTTGAATATTATTTAAAGGATTTGATAAATTAGTGTGAGATATATTTGTAAAGAATAATTATAATAAAATTAAGTTAGAAAAACCTTAAACAATTACACGATTCCTTGAATATTATTTAAAGGATTTGATAAATTAGTGTGAGATATATTTGTAAAGAATAATTATAATAAAATTAAGTTATTTTGATAAATACAATGAGTAATGAGCTAATGAATCCCCCAGACTCGTTAGTAAGTGAGTATGAATACTAGGTTAACTCAAGGAAAGATTGTCTTATATCCCGAGTATGACTATGAATCTCTTGAAGGAATTTAGGCTTGATTTTTTTCTCAATTGTTCACATCTTAGAACTTGTCGTAATGATTAATCAAATGTTTTGAATAATGATGTATGGAAGATGTCAATTAATTAATATATTCCATAAGATTGACAGTTACATGGTTGAGGACTTTGGTTCAAGTTGAGTTTACGACTATATATAAAAAATGTTTTCTTTTGGAGTTTTTCTTGCCTAATTGTTTTGGGTTCTTTGACATTGTTTAGAAGGGTGATACATAACTAGATAGCATTTTGGGATGCATATTTCATCTTATTTTTAAATGATTGGGTTAGCATCAATGGTGCCCATAATTTGTATTTTTAAATGAGGTTATTACAAAGGATTGTGTTGGATTGTGGATAAACCAAATTGGGAATACATGTGTGGTATCTTATTAATAACCAAACTCTATCTTGAACCTTTGTTGTGGATGTGAATGGTATAGGAAGAGTGAATTGAAGAAAAATAATGCAATTAACCTTGATATAATTTTCTCGGTTTGTTGTGAAAGAAGTAGGTGTGTCACGATCAAGTTACTAATTCTTGTGTTGTTTTTCTTATTTCAAAAAACAAATTTGTCACTTCTATGGGAACTCATGGTTGGTATTTGAATTAGTGACTATGGGCATTACAAAAGACTAAAGTAATTTATATTCTAGTTGGCTCTTATCTATTCCCCGATATGGTATACCATTGGCTCTTATATATTCTCTGATACAGTGTACCTTTTCACAACATTGAATCCATCACATATCTCACACCTAGATAAATATCCCATCTTAGTGTTTTTGTATCCACTATTTTATGTGTCACTTAATGAAAGCATCCAAAACAATCTTAGACACCTTGTCTTTGGGAACCCCCACTTGAATTCATGTGTTATGAGCATTATTGGTTCTTGTCAATATGGTAATTGGCATCACATTTAGTTCACATAATTCATGTTTCTAAATACCACACTCTCCATAATTCTATTTTCTTTGTTATTGTTACCTTCAAAACTCATCATAATTATGTTTTCTTTGTTATCTTTGCCTCCACTCTTGGCTTTGTAAAAATCCAAAATAATTAGTCATAGATTATGGATATAAATTGTAATGAGATTTGTAGTTTATTAGTAAGATTAATTACACATGAGTTGTTGAATGTTAATTTTGAAGAAAAAACAGTAGACATTGAGCAAACCCACACAAATCGGGTCATCTCTATTTTTTCATGTTCACATATTCCATCTCAATAATAATATCAAACATGTTGATTCATAGTAATTTTAATGCAACCATAATGCTATGTGTTTACCTGTTAAAATTTATGACACAATTATAGCTTTGACATCTAATATGATTATTATTTTATCACATCGACAGACCTCTCAACTACTTAGTATGTAATTCATGGAATCTTAGTATGTAATTCATGGCATCACCACTAATACAATAGATAATGTGAGAAAAAAAAAATCAAATTTAATGTAAATATCTCAACAATCCACCAATCTTGTACAAGTTTGTTCAAGCTCATCATAAAGATAATGCATATTTTTTTTTTCACAATTCACATAAAACTACTTTATGCTTATGTTTGAGATTGAAAACTCTATTAAGCTTGTTGAAATTTTCTAACTTGCATGTTCTTTGATTAATTTTATATATGAACTTGCACAAAATGAACCATGTCAACATCACAAAACCTAAATAATTGTGATTCTATTCATTCAATTTATAGCATTATCAAATCCTCACTCCTCTATTCTCCAAAATGAGCATTCCCCTTTTTCCAATTCCATTACATATTTATCTATCATACTCTTTTACATTCTTCTTCTTGTTTCTAGCAACATTGACATTGAATGTGACGATAATTTGCAAATATTTTGAGAATGACCCATAGCTCTCTTTCCCCCTACCTCATCCCAAGCCCGAGATCAAGGAGATGTATCCTTTGTAGCAATAATGATTGGAATGACATTTTTGAAGCTGGGCGGGATTCTTAAGAAATCTAGAGAGAAGATAACATAATTATTATCATTATCAAGCTTCTGCATTGAATATTATGCTCTACCATCCCAGTCTTTCATTCATTTTGGCATGGTTTGAGAGATAAAATGAACAATCAATATTCTCAATAAAAATGACACACTTGGTCATCTTGATTAGTAATTTTCTATAGTTTTGTTTTTTATGGATCTTGGGAAGCTCCAAATCATTAACATCTTAATCTAAATAGTGAGAAATAGATGTGGTCATGCTAGATTTTCACATTCCTAGAGGCCTATAACTCAAGTAGTATCTCTTCATTGCTTTTATATTATTTTGATAGAATTGTCACCCTTTAAAAAATGCATCAAAATCTTTTACAATTTCTTATTTTCAAATGAGACCTAGAACGAACATGACTCCCATAGTTAAGCATGATTGAGGTATGCTGAAAACATGAATATAAGATGTAGTGCTCATGCACCATATGGATAGATATATCCTCTTTTATATGAGTGTTCGTAAAAATGTTTGATTTTGTAATTGTGTTTAAAGTTTATATTATCATTTTTAACACTTTGAAATTCCTCCAAAGAAAATGTGATTCAATGGTTATGAATTTTTATTATTGTTATTGTACATATAATGTATTAAAAATTTATATTTGAAATTACAAGATATACCTATTATTATTTTCTATTGAAATTTCCACTTATGTATTGTTTGTTAAATTTCAACATTTTTAATAATTGGAAGGACAATATTTTATTTACAATATCTATACTTAGTTTCGTGTAAATTAAAATACAATTACTTTTTCAACTTTTCATTATGAAAAAATTAAATGAATATATACCCTTCAACTTAAGAAAAGTAAAACAAAAAAAAAATAGTATTGAGTTAGAGTTCCATTAAAGATTGGTTCTCTACATTGAAGATTGGTTTTCTACTTGACACGTATGTTAGCCACATAATCCTAAATTTATATAGCCTAAGTATTTTCTAGTTTAAATATTTTTAGTTTATTCTAGTTTGTTAGGATAAGGACACCTAGCTTCTATGTAAAGGACACCTATCATACTCATGTGATTATGTGATTGGTTTTTCTCCTAGATTTTAGTTTAGAGTTGAGCTATATAAACAAGTTCCTTCTTCAAGTGAGGTTAAGGAGTTTATGAGTCCTCACTTCTGATTGTAATTACTTTTTCCTTATTAATAAAATTAAGTGTTTGAGGACACTTTGTCAACGTGGTATCAGAGCCATGGTGAAATTGAGATGGAAGAGAATTGGTGATGGATTGAGGAAGAAAGGAAGACTCCTTGACATCAACCCTGATCTCTTCAAATTCAAGAGAAATGTTATTGCCCTAATCTATTGTTGCTTAAAATAAGGAAAATGTTATTGTGATTGCAACAATCATTTTTTCAATAATTGATTGAATCAACATTTTTTTGAGTTGTAATCTTGTAGATCTGCAATTTCAAGATTGTAGATTTGATTAGTAGTAGCTATCTTTCCTATAAATCTAAGAGATTTGGGCAGATAATAGCGCACACTTGCATTTTTCTTTAGATCTCATAGATCCATTGCTATTTTATAAAAAGGGTTCATTTGTAAACATTGATTTAGATCATTTTATAAATATGGAAATTTAAAATAACTCGTTGTTGGTTTTATTTTGAGATTTCTAGTCTAGTTTCTCAAGTTTAAGCATAGTTTTCGTTAATTCTTCAATTTAGAACAGTGCAAAGATATCATATATTTCATCGATGGAATTCGTAGTATTGTGGTTGGTGCTTCTTCAAAGGCAAAATTACATCTATTGCAGATCGGTAATTTCCTGCAGCGGATCGAGAGGCGCATCTATTACAACGATATGAGACGCACCCACCAACGATCTGGTATCAAGGAAAACGAGGGCTTCTTACAACCTTTCCCGATGATCCTACATCGAATTTTGGCAGCGAAATATGGACTCCTGAATCTCGTATCCATAACCTTTGGCCATTGTCTTCTTCTTCCCTGTGCCAGAATTGGGCGAATCACCATTGTGATTTTTTTTCTCTCTCCACGGTCTTGTGGAACTCAGATATGGAGAGACCCTACGTGAATTGAGACAGATCTATGAGTTAAGATCTTTACCAATTATTCTTCATCAACTCCGTTGTTGATGAGAATACATGCTTTGGAATGCTTTAGTTGGTCTTCATGCATATCAAGCCAAAGTGAGATGGATTCTTTGGAATTTCACCTTATTCAAGTCATTCTGAATTAGTGTTGCTTTCTTAAATTATAAAGCCACAAAATTTCAGATCGCAGCCACGAAATTGCATATCCCAGAGGGGGAAAGACCACGAATGTGCAGTTGGAAATACTATGTTTTCGCAACCTTTGGATGAAGATATTGCAGTCTTTGGTTTGAGGCAGATTGGGGTATGAGTGACCATTGCTTTAAGTCTTTGGGAACACAGAATTTCCAGGGTTTTTCATTGCCAAATTGTAAATAGAAGTGACAACAGTTTGCACTTTTTGGGCGCAAAAAATTACTGAGGTTTTGTGCTACCGAATCACAGAGACAAGTGACGACGGGTGGAAAATTTTGGTGTAAAAGAGATTGCAGAAAGGTATGATCATATTGCAGGTGAAGGTTCGACCAAATCACAAGTGGAGGTGCAACGAGAAGCATAGTTGTCTTTCTGTAATGTTGGGGTTATTCTTAATATTGAAGGATTTAGTTCAAGGGGACATTTTTTGTTATTTGTAAAAAGGCTAAAAATCTTGTAAAAGAGTCAAATTTTGAAATATTTGATTGTAGTCTTGAAACTTAGCAGTTGAGAAGAGTCTATTGCAATACTATCTCAAACTCTTTTTTCAACGAGACTTTTAAAGGGTTAAGGCCAAGCCCTTAAAAGTTCTCTTTTTACGTGGATTGCGTACTCTTTCTTTGTGGTTGTGTGATCATTCACTTGCAATTTTTCAATAAGGAAATCTATCATCATGTCAAAATTAATCAATCTATTCACAAAATCAGATAAGTTAGATGGACCCAAGAATTACAAATCTTGGAGTCGAAACATGAAAAACACTTTGATCTATAATGAATTATGCCGTGATATTTTTGATGGTGGTACTACTCCAACTAATCTAACCGATGTTGCTTCTTTAGAAAAATGGAAATTAAAAGATGAAAAAACACTTTCTTTATTTCGCTCATCTGTAACTGAACACATGTTTGTACATATTGAGAATTCCAAAGATGAATGGTCTGCTTGGAATCAATTTAAGAAACTTTTTGATACTACTGTTGCATCTCAAAGAGTTGATCTACAAATGAAATTGCTTAAACAAAGATTAGTAGATAATGGTGATTTATTAGAATACATTTCAAGGATTAAGAACATTCATTATTAAATCATCAAGGGTGTCTTTCCTAAACTTGAAGATAGTTTTTTGGTCTCCATTGTGATAAATGGCTTGCCTCAATCTTATAAGTATTTTCTTGAGACTTTGCAAATAACTGATAAGTTATCAATTGTGAACTTTGATTCACTTAGTGAATTACTGGCTCAACATAGTAAATCATTTGGAAAACAAAAACAATCAGGAGAAGATATTATTTTCATTAAAGATGAAAGTTCTAAAGGAAGAGGTAAACAAAATTTTGGAAATTTTCAAAATCAATCTTCTATTCGAGACCGTAGCAGAGGTCGTCGTCAAGGTAGAGGTCATAGCAATTTTAATCAACAAAAGTTTCAAAGTAATCCTCCCAATAATAATGCATAGTGAGGAAGAGGCAGGAATTTCAGTCAAGTGAGATGTAAGAGATGTTTAAAGTTGAGACATTATGCATCAAACTGTCTAACAAGCAATGATCAATTGCCAAATTTTAAGTAGACATCAAATTCAAATTCTCAACAATCATCTCAATATGTAAATGATCAAGATTACCAAGACTATCAATATGAATATGTTTTCACAGCAGTTCAACAAGAAGATTCATTTGAAAATGATTGGATATTGGACACATGAGCTACTCAACATATGACTTATCGGAGAGACTATTTTTGGAATTATCAAGATGTTTAACTAAATCCCATATAGCTTATGATACAAATCATATACCTCAAGGAAAAGGTTCAATGGAAGTCTTTCTCCATGGAATTGGTGAAAAATGGATTTCAAATGTTTGGTATGTACCAACTTTTAAGAAAAATGTGTTATCCTTAGTCACAATCCGACAAATTGGACATCAAATCATCATCCAAGATGGTTTGGTCAATATTAAGTCAGAGAAGGATAACTTGAAAACAATAATGTTAGGATATGAAGATGGAAAATTGTTAAGAATGAAGGGAAATGTTATCCCAAGAAAGCATGATGTTGCAACAACAATGAATTCTGAAGTGCCTTCATTCAGATTGTGGCATTTTCGATTTGGTCACTCAAACTTTGATAGTCTCTTGAAACTTAAGTCCCAAGATTTCGTAAAGGGCTTTCCAACTTTCAAGAGAGAAAATTCTAAGTGTGACGCTTGTATTTTTGGCAAGCAAAAGAGAGAAGCTTTTCCAATGAGCTCATGGGGAGCAACAAAGTATTTGCAGTTGATTCACAGTGATATATTTGGTCCAATGGAATCTTATTTCGGTGGATGTCGATACTTTATATTGTTCATTGATGACTACACTAGAATGACATGGATGTGCTTTTTAAAGGTAAAGTCTGAAGCTTTTGAAAAGTTTGCAAATTTTCAACACATGGTTGAAAATGCAAGAAGAGAAAAGGTTGCATTTTTTAGAACAAATAATGGAGGAGAATTCACTTCAACTGAATTCAATGATTATTGTCGAGACAATGGAATTAAAAGGCAACTGGAAAATTCATATACTCTAGAGCATAATGGAGTTATTGAAAGGATGAAAAAAACTCTCATGGGAATGGCAAGATCTACGATGCAATTTAAAGGGTTGAACACAAAATATTGGGTTGAAGCAGTCCATATTGCAGTTTATCTCAGAAACCGATAACATGCATCATATTTAGATGGAAAAACACCTTATGAAGCTTGGTACGATTTTAAACCCAAGGTAAATCATATTAGGGTTTTTGGATCAACATTTTATGATTTAGTTCCAAAGGAAAAGAGGACTAAATTAGAAAATCGAAGTATGAAATGTATCTATATTGGATACTCTGATGAAAAGAAAGGGTATAAGTTGCTTTCAGATGGAAAATTCATTATCAGTAGAAATGTAATTTTTTATGACACTGAAAGTAAACGTTTTGATGAGATTAATAATCTTCTTAGTCGTTTAGAGAGGAAAAACACTAGGGGTAAAGATAATTTGAACAAGTAAAAGAAAAAATTTTAATTTGAAAAAGACTTTGTTTCTTTAGAAGACATCACTTCATCAAAAATTTCTTCTGATTCATCTAATAATGAAACTACAAAAGACTCTTCCGATACTGAATCTTCAAAAGAATTTTCTCCAACCTCATATACTTTAGATGAAAGAAGAGCCTCATTTTTTTAAAATCCTCTTTTTAATAATAATAATTGTGATTTGGATCCACAATCCCCTCAACACAAGATGACAAAGTGGGCCGAACAAATTCTCAAAGATGTTCATTCAGATGAAATTAACAAAATAGGAACTAGGGGACCTTCAAGATCATAAGCTAATTTTTCTCATGCTTCCACTAAACCTACTTCTTTTGTTGAAGAAGCTGGACATAAAGAATTGCAGGAATTAATGATTAATGAATATGATTCAATACTTGCAAATGAGACTTGGAACTTATTTAATTGTCCACATGATGTTAATCCCATCGGTTGTAAATGGTTTTATCGAGTAAAGTACAAGCCCAATGGTAAAATTGACAAGTATAAAGAAAGACTTGTTATTAAAGGTTTTTCTCAATATGAATGAATTGATTATGAAGAAACTTTTGCACCCACAACTAAATGGAATACTAACATAATGGTTATCAATTTGGCTGACATAATGATTGGAAATTACATCAAATGGATGTCAAAAGTGCCTTCCTGAATGGAGATCTAAATGAATATATTGTCATGAATCAACCACAAGTGTTTGAATTTAAAGGACAAGAACATAAAGTTTTAAAACTTGTGAAGGCTTTATATGGCTTGAAACAATCTCCTCGAGCTTGGTTTGCAAAAATGGATAATTACCTACGAAAGGTGGGTTTTCAGCGAAGTGAATCAGATGATATGTTGTATTTTTGAATGCAAGATAAGCACATGGTGATACTTGTACTCTATGTTGATGACTTAATCATAACAACAAATAACGAAGCTCACATCAAACAAATTAAGGAAGAACTTAAAGCAGGGTTCAAAATGATTGATCTAGGGACACTTGATTATTATCTTGGAGTTGAAGTATCTCAACATCCTAACAAAATATTCCTTATTCAAACTAAGTATGCCATTGAATTGTTAAAGAAATTTGGCATGGAAGATTGTAAATCTTCTCTTACCCCCATGGAGCAGAAATTGAAACTTTCAAAATTTGAAGGGGGGGAGTTGGTAAACAATACAAAGTACAAGAAATTGATTGGAAGTCTCATTTATTTGACAAATACTCGATCAAATTTGTCATATTTGGTTAGTATACTTTCAAGGTTTATGGAGGAACCAAGGGAAAGTCACTAGAATTCAACAAAAAAGGTATTGACATACATTCAAGGTACAAAATATTTTGGTCTTCTCTACAAAAGAAACAAAAATTTTACACTTGTAGGATATTCAGAGGTTAATTTTGCAGGTGACATTGATGATAGAACATCCAATTAAAGTTATTTAATAAATATGGGTTCAACAATAGTATCCTGGAATTGCAAAAAGAAGACAACGATTTCCAATTCTTCAGCAAAGAAAGAGTACATATCAGCTTGGGAAGCAACATGTGAGATTTTATGGATACACAAAATTTTACAGGATAGTGGTGAAACTCAGAAATCACCAACTAGTTTATTGATTGATAGTCAATAAACAATAAATATGGCCAAGAATCCATTATTCCATTCAAATATTAAAAATTTCGACACCAAGTACCACTTCATCTGATTGCTCATCATCAAAGACATCATCAAGCCTCAGTTCTTTCCATCTAAAGATCAAACTTCCTTTGTGATAAATGCCTTTTGAAATAGGTCATGTTGCTTGATATGGTGATAGAACACATGTCCCTCATGTCCAACTACCTCCTAGGAAACCATTCAAACCTTCCCTTATAGTTGGAAACCCTCCCATAGCTCAGATTTGTCAGTCTGTTAGAGTTTGTAGCGCCTATGCAGGATGCGCTGCGAACTTTCCTGTAGATGATAATTTTGAATTTTCTCCCAAACTACGAACTGGTTCGAGCTGAGTTTTTATCAGCAAGCCAATGGTAATACGTTGCTTCTCCGCACCAAAATTCAGAAGAACCCAAATCTTGATTTGAAATTTATGATGAAAACATCATAGAAAGTTGCTACATAAAATTAGTTCATAGAGCCAATTCATAGCGCTAACCGAGTTTGCAGCAGTATTCCACAAATGGTGATACATATTTTCAATAATGAACCCTGAAGGATAAATGAAGATGGAAAGGCACTGAAGACTAGAAACAAACGTTAGATACCTTTCCTTTGTGCAAATGATGACACCCATTTTCATGACATCAAGACTTGACCATGTATTTGATCAACTCTAGACCCAAGATAAAAATCAATCACCTTGATTTATTTACATGAAACATGACTCAAACTTTTAAGCAACTTGACCCTATGACCCAAAATTATGAAATTTTAAAGAAATGACTCCTAAGAGAAGGAAAAATCACATGATTAGAAAAACTAATGATGTCCTTCGGTACATATCATGTTCCAACATAGCACATCCGCCAACAGGTCCATGATATTTTGCAGAAATCCAATGCTAGCTTAACACTAGGTACCACACAAGTTTCAGGTGGGAGACAAGGTCTAGTTACATTTGTAGAAAGAGCGCCTTATAGGGCCTCATCAGAATCTTTGTCCACTTTGCTATGGGTCTTACACTATCACCAAGGTTGTGAGTGACAATGATTTTGTGCTCAACATTCCCCTCTTCCTTGGCTTGCACCTAGTGTTCAATGTGGACCTCCTACGACCATATTTTCCACCATTATTGGAAACATCAAGGATCGCAGAAAAATTGACACGAACAGATCTCAACCTTGACTGCATGGAACATGCATCCACTAATCAAATAGTGGACACACATGTCAAGAGAACTCACTAGTAGGGGATCCAAGTTTATCGGGTTGTCAAGGCATGGCAGCTCCTGCACCAAGGCAAGTGGCTCACCCGTGGATAAATTCAACAAAAAATTTCTCACTTGATGGGGGCACTCAACACAATGGAGACCATTGCTTCCTAAGGGGAGAGGATAAATACAGGTGGATATTCCGGGCCACCCACCTATTCCAACTGGCTCCTCTTGACAATTTTTAGTTCAACACATTTCTCTGTAACGATGACATTTCTTTTTAATTGTGGGCTCTTCAATTATGGGGATATCCTGAAGCCCTACACAACATGTAGGTGTAAATTGGTGATCGCACACCTATTCCAACTGGCTTATTTTGGAAGTTTTCATGTTAGTACATTTTTATGTACTTCCAGGTCCATTTTGAGGCCCTAAACAATGTTTTTTTTTTCTTGTCATAGTCAAATTGTAAACAAAGTTAAATTTGGATGGTATAATGTGTAGTTCTCGAAAATACCTTTCCAACGGGCTATCACACGCCTAAAACATAGGTCATATGCGAAAGTTACGACCCTAGGAAGTTGAGGTACCAACTTACCCATAGGGGCCCACATAACTTTTGGCGTTTCATCTCCTAGGGTTAGGTTTTTGGATGTCTAGGGTTTTTGAATTCAAGAGTAATGTTAAAAAGGCCTCTAGAGCCACATTTTAATAATTCTGCTCAGACGGATGTGCATAGCAGCCACATCTCTTCTCAAAGATAGCTACCACCATTCGAGCAAGTTGTTTTTAGTGCTGTAGTTTTACAATTTCAACCTGTTTTCTTTATTCAGTAGAATTTATTGTTCACTGGATATTTGTTGTTGGTCTCATATCTCTATGTTATTTTATTCAATCTTTTATTCATTTCGTTTTTCTCAAAAATCCAGATCAAAATGGATTCCCAACAAAAAGGAATTCGCCCCAACACTCAAATGGACACCCAACAACAAAGGGAACTCCCAACAAAGGTGAAATTCTCCCAAGGTGAGAGAGTATGTGAAGGGAGATCAATTTTCATGCTTAACTTAGTAACTTATACATAATATCCATTTAATGACAACCCTAAATCTCTGTGAGGTAATAGATGGACGATATGCGTCCTCTAGCTACCTGCAAGTATGCAAATGTTTGAAGGAAACAAATCAATGCATAGTCTATTGTCAACTAATATGGTATGCCACCATTACTAATAGATTCTCCCACACAGTACTAAATATTAGAAGCATCAATTAATTTCACTTCCACTCAAGGAAATACAAAGATTCTATTAGATTTATCTAGCAAGCTCAATTAAAACTCAATGATGAATTAACCACAACACATAGAGAAAAATACATTACACGTTATTGCTATTTTTCCTTGAACCCAATTGGGAAAACCCGTCGAATGGTGTTCAGTCTTCTTCTTTCTGCAAGTATGCAAGTTTTTACAATGCTCTCCTCCTCCTTGGCCAAAAACCCTTGGGAAATGAGAGAGAGTGGATAAATAGGGAGAACTAATGGGTGAGGGAAGGCCAACAACCATGGCTCTTCACTTCCCTTTCCTTAGCCTTTTCTCCTATTCATTTCCTTGTCATTTTTAATTTTTTTTCTTTAACTTTTCAGTTACATTCTGAATTGGCTTATTTCATGCTAATTTGCAGTGTTTTATGTGGATTTCATAATGTTGATTGATTGTCAATTTGTTTTTCTGGTATTGAGTCTTATCTAGTCTTCAGTCTAGATCCATTTTGGATCAAATTTTCTATGATCCTTCTAACTAGCTTCAATACCCAACCATGATTCTTTTCCCATATCGTAATTGAATTAGCGAAATAAGTCTCCATGGATTCAAAGTTACTAAATGAAAATAACTTGGACATGTGTGGAGGAAAGAATCAATTGAATTCCTCGTCTCTCCTCTATTTGATACCATAACTATTGATTGGACGTGTCTTCACTATATGTAACATAGTTAGCAACTTAATGAGAACTGTGACCTCAAAATGAGAACTCTGGCCCAAAAAACTCATATTTTGCATCAAAAACATCAAAATCAACCCCCAAATAAAAAATTGGTGCTGCCAGTAGCAACATTTTTTTAAACGGGGTCAAAATTACAACATTTTTCAAACATGGCCTTCAAAACTTAAACAGTAGCTCAGAAAAACCTTAAAATCAACACCTAAAAAGAATAAGATGTTTTTGATTTTTTTTTTCTTTTCAAAACATTAAATTTTGAGATCATTTGAAATCGTATTTTTATCACTTGGTACCATTAAAACCAAAACCTCAAAATCAATCATCAAATTGAAAAGTACTGCTACTGATAGCACCCATTCTAAAATTGGGGTATGGAAATGACACATTTTTATAATGTGGTAAAAGAACTCATCATTACTGTAAACAAAATCATAAAATCAACTCTTAAATGTTTACTTTTTAAATCTTATTATCACGCAAAGCACAAGGTAATACATAATGCCATGAAAATATCACAATATACTTTAAAAATTCAACATCACTTTTTAATATTTTTTTACTTATAATAATAAAAAAGTAAATACAAGTTACATTGAATGCAACATAAACAATTTCTTACAAGTATTGTTATATTGACCATATTCAAAACATATGAGCTAAGAAATTATATTATATTATCCATAATAATAAAAAAAAATCATTCATAAAACATAACAAAAGATTCATAACTTCATGTAAGAACATATGTAAGTTCAATGCTCATTTTTAGTTACCATACAAACATCATATGGATAAAAAATGCATAAAATGATTCATACACTTATTTAGATTGACTCATGGTTTTTGAAAAACCATCAGAGTTTGCATTGTCTTCAGATGAATGTTTGGATGAAGATGTAGATGATCCATACTCTTTTCTATTGTTGATGAATGCACCATCTTAGTCTACATGCATGCCCAACATTCCAGATGTCAAATGACTTTTAGATCTATGATTAGGTTCAACAGACTCCCATCTTGCATTTATTTATTGCGACAAAAACCTCTTAATAATCTCTGTTGTCTTGGAGCGAAGAGTTCCTCTCTTTTTCAAATTGAATTCATAAACAAGTATGCCAACATCATCTAATTTTAAGAGGTCAGTGCGACGACGAGTTGTATTTTGACCCTTTCTTTTTCTCTTTTTGTTGACATGTTTCTCAACCACCATCTCTGGCTTGTACACACCATTGAATGGATGTGTACTTGTTGCATACCAATGCATTTCAATTGCAATAACATCATCATTTTCTTTCTCAATATTTATAACCTTTCCTATCCAGAATGGATAACCATGTGGATCTTCATTCACTAAAACTGCAATCATGCTACCCTCCTTAATATCTTGTACTGAACCCATGTAAAGGTATTCCATGGCTTCACATTGTGCATGTGACTTTCGCGAACCAATATAAATTTCTCTTTCCTCTGCTTGTGTAAACTCAATAGCACCTTGAGATTCTTTTTGAACTTCAACAATGTTTGTTTCTTCCGATTCATTTGGCATATTTTGTGGCCAATGAAATGGAGTCCTCAACATTGTATCTTCATTTGTTGAGCTTGAAATTATGTCACTTTGACTATTGAAAAAAGACTCCCACCAAACAGAATCAACAACATCAAAGTACTCATATGTATCCTTAATGGACTTTTTAATTTCTTCCAGGCATTCAAAATAATCTACATCTCTATTACGCCTCCATGCATTATGGATTTTAGCAACTGATTGTAAAAATAATAACTTTGATGCAAAATTGGACGATATGGAATGAACTTCAAAAATGATAAACCTGATGAAGGCCCCCACTCTATAGTAGTTGAATACTTTTTTCCCCATATAAGTGTTTTTCCATCAATTGTTTTGAAACAAAATTGATATTGGAAGCTAATGTCATTAAGTTTCTCAATACATTTTTCTTCATGATGTGATCCTTGAATAAATCTTTGCATGTTAACAGTTTCTTCTAATATATGAAAAACGGGCTCTGGAATGTATGCTTCCTTGATACATTCAATCAATAATGGTAGACTTCCAACATTTTTCCTCTTCGATGTTACTGAAAAACGACTGAACATTTGATCAATATGATCACGAGTGTGTCCAACAAGAAGGAAACCAACTTTCACCTTTTGAAAGATTCCCATTTCAACAAGCATGGTTAAATAACCAAACACAATTTTATTTTTATTTTCATGACTAATGTTGTCCAATTGTAGATAGAGAACTTCAGGAAGATTTCCAGACTAGTGAGTGAGGACCTGATGAATTATGGTGATGGTCATATTTGCATCATTATTAATATTTGGAATTGTGAAGTAAACTCTTAGACACATTTTTCCATTGAAAACCATACAACCAACCAAGTGAAACTGAATGAAATTGTCTTCCTATAAATTTTTGGGTGTATGCAAAAATTGTGGTAGAAGTGTTTTCTTCTGGTCCATGCCATCAATTATCATACCTAAATGTTTGTTTGGAGCATCATAAAACTTCTTTCGATGTTTGTACAACTTTTGTCTTTCACTTGATTGTTGATTCTGATATTCTTTAAGTGCTTTGACTATGGAATTTGCACATGACATAAAATGAAAATATTGATCGTATGTTTTCATAGTTGATAACTATTCAATTTAACAAAATATATAGTAAATACATACCTCTTTTTGCTCCTTCAGATTTATCTCTTCTTGATTTAAGAGTAGCACATATACTACAAATTCCCATCCTTGACTCCTTAGGAATACACACATTATTGAATTGTTTCTTCCATATTCTTGTAAAATATGCATATGTAATAAAATTACCATTTCCTTCAACACCTTCAGCGTATCCTTTGTACAAGTTGTAGATTTCCCTCCTTGAAAAATTATCTGGAATATGTATTGTGTCTTTATCTGGCATACACTCTCCATGTTTGGAAAAGAAATCACGTATCCATAACAATGTAGTGTTTGTGAATGGCCCAGTCTCTCGTCCATGATGTAACTTTGAATAAAATGATGGATCTTTTTCCAACCTTGTTTGGATTCTTGATAGGCGAAGATTACCAATTGAGTGATTTTTTTTTAAATCCTTTCTGCAAAGTAAAATATTCCCAATGTGATAATCATATCCTATATTGGTGGATATCATGCACCCCATCAAATATGAATTTTGCATGCTATTATTCATTGACAAATATGTCTTCCTTTTATTCAAGGCATACATGTAGTTCATGCTTTTCAAGCAATTCTTTTGACAACATTCACTTGAAATCAATTCACTTATGGAAATTGATTTGGTGAGAAATTCATTCCTAGACCTTGTATAACTAGAATGATTTGGATTGATATAAAAAGGTCTAATCTTGGTCCTAGACACAATGTTTCTTTGCAATGTCTCTACTATTTCATCATCCTCACTAGAAGGATTTTTCGTATCACCACAGGGAGTATCAAACAAAACATTGTTAGGAGACTGAACTAGAGAATGTCGATCACCTTCATTTGTTGCAGCTGATTGATTGAGAACATCGTCATCAATATAATCATTTGGAGGAAAATCATCATTAAGATTGTTTCTTTTTAATTTATCACTCAAGAAAGAGTGACCAACAATGGTGTAGTCATCAAGTCACTACTTTCAAAATCACCACTTGAGAGATATTCTTCATCATCCTCACTATTGGCTTCAAAATCCTCACTTGGAGGAAAATCTTCATTATCCTCATCGATACCTTGAAAATCCTCACTTGGAGGGAAATCATCAGCACCAACATTGCTTCTTTTAAATTCCTCATTCGAGAAAGACTGTCTAGAATTTCCATAATCGTCATCATTACTTTTAAAATCCCCACTTGGGGAAAATTCTTCTTCATCCAAATTTGTGCTTTGGAAATCCTCACTTGGAGGAAACTCTTCATCGGTACCTTCAAAATCCTCACTTGGAGGAAATTCATAATCACCAACATTGTTGTCTTTAAATTCCCCACTCAGGAAAAAGTGTCCACCATTGTCATAATCATCTTCACTGCTTTTAAAATTTCCACTTGAGGAAATTTCTCCATAATTTTCATTGGTGCCTTAGAATCTTCATCGGTACCTTGAAACTCCTCAGTTGGAGGAAGATTTTCATCCCAATCATTTAAATGTTGATCATAGTCTTCACTTTGACCTACATTTTGATTATTTTCTTTACTATTGAATTGCTGACTAGATTTATCACCATCATATTCCTCCTCTTCATCATCGATGCCTTTAAAGTCCTCTGATTTAGGACTTTCATGAGGAACATGTTGAATAAAATTGCTTGCACCATGATCAAAATTATGACTAGCTGAAAAATATAACGCCTCATTTGCATTACAAACATTCCTATGGCATTTCCTAGTCCCAACAAAAAAGGTATGCAAAAAAATTGTCGATGTCTCAGAAATAAAATCTTGTTTATTTGACAAAGTCATCCCTTCTCTATAAGAACATAGAATGATAGAAATGCGCACTCTCCCTATGACATTATTATAACATGCATAATGATGTTTTCCCTCTAAATGCCCCCTCCCCCCCAAAAAAAAAAATATAATTTCCCTTCAAATG
>ML805948.1:59793-70584 GCA_009831015.1 Picea engelmannii | reverse complement strand
CTATCTTTTTCCTTCCATAGAGTATTGATATTTTATATATCCTGTTGATTGCGAAAGTTGTTGTAACAAATGTTATTTGGAGATAAAGGTACTTCTGAAGGTCTTCCTTTTTACTGCCATCGTTGTAAGTTATTGATAACATACAATTTATAATATTGCGTTAATTATGGATTTATGATTAGGGTGTGTCAAGACAATTAATGGTTCATAATCATTGTCAATCGAATTACAAGCTTAGATCATCTAATGAATGTTAATGTAAATTTTACCATGATTGCGTCAATAATTTTAGTATATGTCGTTAATTATCAGTCTATGATTAAAGATGAATGTTAATTATTGCGTTAATGACAATTGGAACTATTCAATAAATTCATGATTGTAACTAATGACTAATTATCTTGTTAACTATTAAACCAGTAAAATTTCAGACTTGCAAAATAAGGTCCCTTGAATGATGTTTAGAGGGTACCTTGATGATGAATCATGATCTAAAAGTTGCCAATTGGAATGGCCTTAAGACTCTTATAGGTTGTAGTCCATTGTTAAATTAATGGTGTACTTGGTTGTAACCATTATTTGCTTGGTCTGTTTGTGTTGGGTGGGATGTAGACGCCTCCATGTTCCTCAGAACAGTTGCCATCCCTGAGACCTTAAATGGTTAAAATCGATGGGAACCTGAGCTTGAGAATTGCTTATGTGTCTTGGAGGTCCTAACCATTGTAGGGTAGGATGGGCGGGAAGTCAGTCTTATTTTTTTATTCAGTCTTACTTATTGTCGATTGATCATCGTTAATTGCATGCAGTCACTTGTTGTGTGTCTTATGTCATCTTGTTGTGTTCATCATGGTTTGCATCTTATTCGTCGTCAGGTGGTGACGTAGAGTCGAATGTGTTTATTTCCCTTGTACACGTGCGCACACACCTATAAAAAAAAAATTCACTTGTTATGAGAGGTTGTCGGCGTAACGAGGAGGATCGTTACATGTGGTATTAGAGCGGGTTCAACCCGCGACTTGGGATCGCTATGGATTTCGTTGACATGATTTAATTATACTATTGCGGATCGAGTTGACTGTGTGCGTGCAGGTAATCATGGTTAGAGGACACCGCGGAGGCAGACGATGGGGTGCTAGGGGAGGAGGCGCGACGCCTCCAGTAGCATCCACACCTGAGGGGTCTAACCCCCGGGGAGACGAGGAAGTTCTCGGATAGGAGCAGATAACAGTTGGCGACATAGTCGGAATGATGAGATCCTTTCAGTGCATGTCTGAGGCACTGATCAGCCATTTGGATAGAGATGAGGCCAGAGCGCCGGCCCCCGCTGAGGTTCAGCCACGTGCACCGATAGTTACTAGTAGCATTCACCGTGAACTCGAGAAGGTCAAATTTCCCAAGTTCTTTGGTGCCCCGGATGACATAGCCACCGAGGCATGGTTGGAGAACATGGTGATGTGCTTCGTACTTCGCGATTATACCTCCAACATGAAAGTCTGCACGACAGTCTTTCAACTGAAGGGAAGCGCTCTTCTATGGTGGAAGACGCTCCTACCATAGCTGAACATGGTCGTTGAAGACGTGTCATGGGAACTATTCAAGGAATGGTTCCGAGAGAGGTACATTTCAGAGGAATTCATTGAGCGTCAGCTCAATGAGTTCAACGCCTTACGACAGGGAGGTCGTACGGTGCCCGAGTACGAGGCACGTTTTATGGAGCTGCTCCGGTATGCTCCACACCTTAACACAGAGAAACTTAAGGTCAACAGGTTCGTGCTTGGCCTTAACGACAGCCTGCGTGTGAAGGTTAGGATTTTGATGCCTCAAACCTTGCACGATGTCGTCTAGAAGGCCCTCATAGCCGAGGAAGAGCTTATCAGTGGAGGTCAGACCATGACTCCAACGAGACCAGCAAGGCAGGGTTCATCTGGGACACCACAACATCAGACTCCAGCGAGACATACGCCAAGATATTGTGGCTTCCAGAGGGGATCCACCTTCACTACACCCTGATGACCATCGCCTTAGCAACAGACACCTTATCGAGGACTACAGCATCAGCAGCAGCGTCGCCCACAGCAGCAATAGTTTAGGCTTGTTCAGCAGAACAGACCAGGGTTCCAGGCCAGTGGGCCATCATCTTCTACTTCGGGTACCAGGATTACTTGGCCGAAGAAGGGGTGTTGGATGTGTGGGGAGCCACACTACCAGCGCGACTATCTTGTGGAAAGGATTAGAGTGTTCGGATCAGCCGGACCCACTACGGTGGGAGATATGGGCAAGGCCCATCGGATTCATGCAGCGGTGAATAACCGCTAAGCAGAGCACCAGTCGACTGTGCTCAAGACGACAGGTATCATCGCTGACCAGACTCTTAGTGTTTGATAGATCCTGGTTCTTCTGAGAGTTTCATTTATGGTGCAGTGCTAAAAAGGATTAAGATAAAGGCAGTCGAACAGGATGAGTTTAGCTTCATAGAGATGGCTTCGAGAGCCAAACACAAGATTGGAGGAAAGGTTACAGGATGTGCCCTTAACCTGGGAGAGTTTGTCACGAGGACCAACTTGTACGTCACAATATTAGGATCTTATGATGTCGTGATTGGTATGTATTGGTTGGAATCGCATGAGGCGATACTCAACTACAAGACGAAACGGTTGATCTTGGTTGATGACGAAGGACATAGATGTGTGATTGTAGGACAGAACCAGGGAGTTTCCCTGAGGTTCATCTCTTCCTTACAATTACGGAAGAGTATGCACAAGGGGTGCAATCTTTATGCGATCCTTGAGCTAAACGAAAAGGGAGTAGCGGAAGGTCTCGAACACCTTCCGGTGGTGAAGGGGTTTGCAGACGTATTTCCAGAGGAGTTACCTGGGATGCCGCCGGAAAGGGAATTGGAGTTTACCATAGACCTGAAACCGGGGACCGAACCGATAGCAAGAACGCCTTATCGGATGTTGACCCCGGAGTTGCAAGAGTTGAAAATGAAACTGAAAGAGTTGCTGGACTTGGAACTGATACATCCTAGTGTGTCACCGTGGGGTGCGTCGGTTATTTTCATATGAAAGAAGGACGGATCGTGGAGGCTTTGCATTGACTACCGTCAACTAAACAAGGCCACGATCAAGAATCAGTATCCCTTGCCGAGAATTGATGATCTGTTCGATCAAATGAAGGGTGCGACGATGTTCTCCAAGATCGATTTGTGATCAGGGTATCACCAGTTATGGATCAAGGAGGATGACGTCCCTAAGACCGCTTTTAAAACGAGGTTGGGACATTACGAGTTTATTGTTTTACCGTTTGGATTGACAAACGCCCCAGGAGTATTTATGAGTTTGATGAATGGGGTGTTCTGCGAATACTTGGACAAGTTCATCCAAGTATTCATTGACGATATTTTGATCTACTCTCGGACGAAACAGGAGCATGACGAGCACTTGTGCTTGGTAATACAGTGCCTGCGAGGGCACAAATTGTGTGGGAAGTTGTCCAAATGCTCTTTTTATCAATTGAGGATTCACTACTTAGGGCATGTCATCTTCGGCGAAGGCATTGCCGTGGATCCAGCCAAGGTTGAGGATATTATGGAATAGCCTGCGCCGACGAATGTCACAGAAGTGCGTAGCTTTATGGGTTTAGCAGGATATTATCGACGGTTTGTCGAGGGATTTTCGAAGATAGCAAATCCGATCATGGAATTGCAGAAGAAAAACAAGAAGTTTGTTTGGACCGAGAAATGCACGGAAGCATTTCGGAGGCTTAAAGAGTTGTTGACGACAACACCGATACTAAAGGTCCCTGACATGGACGTGGACTTATTGGTATGCATAGACGCATCCAAGGAAGGCTTAGGTGGAGTCTTGATGCAAGACGGACGAGTAATCGCTTACATTTCGAGGAAACTGAGAAGGCATGAGGAGAACTACACGATGCACGATTTGGAGTTATTAGCCTTAGTATATGCCTAGAAGGTTTGGAGACATTACCTTGTTGGACGAAAATTTGAACTAAAAACTGATCATTATGGAGTACAACACATTTTTACGCAAAGCGACCTGAACGCACGACAACGACGTTGGTCGGAATTGCTTAGCAAGTATGACTTTGAGATTAATTACATAAAGGGAACAGTGAACCGAGTGGCGGATGCTTTGAGTTAGAGACCACGCATCTTTATGGTGTTGCCTCTTCAGACGAATCTACGTGAGAAGATTCTCACATTACAGTGTGATGATGACTGGTACAAGGAGGTCGAGGGTTTTATTGGACAAAACACAATGATGGTACCACGATACGAGGGATTTTCATTTGATAGTGATGGTTTATTGAGGTTTAAAAGTCAGATTTACGTACCGCCAAATGACGAGTTGAGGATGTTGATCCTGAGCGAGGCTCATAGAGCAGTTTACATGGCTCACCCGGGAGTCACGAAGATGAGGGAAGACCTTAAGCCCTTATTCTTTTGGAAGGGAATGAAGGCCGACATAGTCAACTATGTGGCCATATGTCTAGAGTGTCAGCAGGTAAAGGCTGAGCATAGATACCCAGCAGGATTACTTCAACCCCATGCCATCCGGGAATCGACATGGGAGGTTATTTAGATGGATTTTATTGTTGGATTGCCACTGATGGAAATGAGACATGACTCGATTTTCGTAGTAGTAGACACTCTGATGAAGAGTACTCACTTTATTCTTGTGCGTACGACGTATCAGGCACCTAACATAGCTAGAGTATTCTTCAGTGAGATTTTGAGGCTGCATGGCATGCCTAAGAAGATTATATCCGATCGAGGATCGGTGTTTACTAGACGATTTTGGACGAGTTTCCAAGAGGCCTTGGGAACCCAACTTAATTTGAGTACTGTGTATCACCCAGAGACTGACGGACAGACCGAATGAACGAACGAAACCTTGGAGGACATGTTGCGCATGTACGTAATGGACCAACAAAAGCGTTGGGAGGCATTCTTGCCACTAGTAGAGTTCGCTTACAACAACAGTTACAAGAGCACCATTAAGATGGCGCCTTTCAAGTTTCTTTACGGGTGACCGTGTCAGACGCCCTTGAGTTGGGATCGGCTTGAGGATATGGTCCTGGTGGGACCAGAAGTGATCCAAGAAATGGAAGAGAAAATGCAAACCATAAGACAAAGGATTAAAGAAGCGGAGGATCGATAGAAGAGTTATGTCGATGCGCACCGAGTCGACTGTAGTTACGAGGTCAGCGATCGAGTCTTCTTGCGGGTTAAACTGCATAAGAGTTCGATCAAGTTTGGAAAGAGAGCTAAACTCTCTCCTAGGTTCGTGGGACCTTTCAAGATTGTGGAGAGAAAGGGGCCCGTGGCCTATCAACTAGCCTTGCCTGATTCCTTGAGGCGTATGCACGATGTTTTTCATGTATCTGTTTTGAGACACTATATTAGTGATCCTACACATGTGATTGACATGAGTTCCTTGCAGGTATCGGACGAGGGAGTGCTCATAGCTGAGCCGGTCTGCATCTTAGATCACCGTGTTCGATAGTTACGATGTCGAACGGTAGATCAGGTCAAGGTCCAGTGGGACCATTATAGTCCGCACTCGGCAACCTGGGAGGACGCATATGATATGCGCCAACAGTTTCCATTTTTGTTTGATAGATAGACTTATGATACTGTGATACAGTTATTTCGGCATTTATACTATGAAACTTTGGGACGAAGTTTAGACCAAGAGGGGGTGTATGTAACATCCCGCTCTGGCGCACCGAGAAAACTTATTTTTTGAGGACACTTGCTCGCAAGTGATCTGGAATTTTATGATAAGAAAACATTTATCCTTGATTATGATGCGATATGATAGATGACATGATGTTTTAATGCTTTGACATGGACATGTGTTATTGACTCGGTTTTACTGAGTGTGCAGGGTTTTTGACCTTGAGGATGCAGAAGCATCGACGAGACCCCTTGGACTCCGGATCGAGTCAGCTGACGATAACTTGCCGACCAGACTCACATATGGAGTAAAGGGGCCACACACGATTTTCAGAGAGGTTGAGGGAGAGGTGTGGACAATAGCCCTACCACAGCCTACTAGCACTCCCATCGTGGCTCGAACTGTAGGTTAACGATTACCTAGTTCGAGAGGATCCACGATGCCATGAGGGAAGATTGCGACAATCGCTCACGATGATTCTTATGGGCGCGCAATAAGGCGAGGGCCTTATTCCTTAGAGCCCTTAGTCTCCCACAAGTTCACCTAGCGGAGTGTTGACTCCAGGAGTTATTGATGTCTACCAATTAGTCAAGTTGGCGAGTGGCACCCTTGGAGCACGGGGTGCATCCTGAAGGGCACATCGCGCAAAAGAAACGAACGAGGCGAGTGGCACCCTTGGAGCACGTGGTGCGTCCTGAAGGGAACGTCGCATTCATGTTGATGAAGAAACAAACCTAGATGGCCCTAAGACATTTAACACATTAAGAAATTCTTAAGCTACTTCCCTAATTAAATGTCGCCTAGTTCAGAATCTAAGTCCAAAGTCTAAAACTTCTCAGAGTAAAATTTTGTCCAACCTTAAGTAATAGTTTTAGTCTTCATAAATTTTTGAGGGTAAAATGAAGAGAGTATTAATTTAATTAAAATCCGTGGTTTTAAATTGTAAAGAAGAAATAAATTATTTAAATTGTGAAAGTGTAAAAAGATTTTAAATTAATAATAAAAGGAAAAGAGTAAAATGCGCAACTGCCATTTTGGCTTTATTTAAAAGGGGAAAGAAGGGAAAAATAAAAATTAGGAAACTAAGAATTGGAGGAAACATAATAAAGGAAAGAAGGGAACTTATGGTAAAAAGCAAGGTCAACATAGTAAGGAATCTGTAATTAAGAACTTTCTAAAATGAACTAAATTAGCAACGTCTTTTTAGGGAAATTATTTAAACTGGAAGGGGAATCTAGGAACACCTAGGAGAAATTATAGGAGCAAATCTAGGTGGGTGAGGGAAATGATTCATTTAATAAATTAAAGAAAATAAATTTTGGAGGAAAGTGGGGGATGAATGACACTTGTACGATGGAGAAATTTTAGATGATTTCATTAAAACTTAAATTAAAAAGGGATTTAGGAAAAGTTTGAAGGTATAAAACTCTATAAAAGAAAGGGAAGCGAAGGAAGAAGGGGATCGGTTGTTAGCGTAACGTTAGGCTGCCGGAATTGTGACTTGACTGATTACTTGTGGAGAGTTGGGATTTTCCAGCTTGGATAGGAGTGGTAGCTCGGCCTTGCGAGGCGAATTGGGAAGCTAGACAGACCATCTAGATTGTGTGTGGCCCCTTTGCGGCTCGGGGGGCTAAGGGGGAAGCAGAGTACCCCTAGCGATTGGCTGGGAGGTACCGGTGTAGTCTCGACGATCGGCGAGGGGAGAGGCATGGAGCATGAGCGATACGGAGCGCGCGTTCATCATTCGAGGCGGGAGTTAAGGCAACGGTATGTTTTTCATTTTGCATGATAGAAGGTATTAGGACCTTGGCCCTCTCTTGTTGTTATCAACATTTTTGTATTGGGATTGTGAGATGAAAAATACTTAACTTCAATCTTCTTGGGTTCTCGTTGGATTGATTGGTTTTCTTGCCTTGTTCTTCGGCGATTGAAATTGTGTTACATTTATAAAATATTTCTTCTTACTCTGTTGTTGCATGTCGGTTGGGATAAAATAGATTTTATGGTTGTGTGTATATATGACTGGGGGCGTTTTATATCACTGTGGGCGTAATACACATTACAGTGGGCGTTTTTATGTTAATGGGGGCGTTTTATATCACTGTCGACGTATTACACATTACAGTGGGCGTTTTTATGTTAATGGGGGCGTTTTACACCACTGTGGGCGTTTATATATTACAGTGGGCGTATTTATATTGATGTGGGCGTTTTTAGATGACTGTGGGCATTTATAAATTTCTGTGGGCGTTTTTATATTGATGTGGGCGTTTTTATATGACTGTGGGCGTTTATAAATTTTCGTGGGCGTTTTTATATTGATGTGGGCGTTTTTAGATGACTGTGGGTGTTTATAAATTTCTGTGGGTGTTTTTATATTGATGTTGGCGTTTTTATATGACTGTGGGCGTTTATAAATTTCCGTGGGTGTTTTTATATTGATGTGGGATTTTTTAGATGACTGTGGGTGTTTATAAATTTCTGTGGGCGTTTTTATATAGTTGTATGGGCATTTTCGTTTGTGTAAATTTAGATCTGAGAATTCGTTCTGGCAATAGTTGTATGGGCATTTTCATTTTTGTAAATTTAGATTTGAGAATTCGTTCTGGCAATAGTTGTATGGGCATTTTCGGTTTTGTAAAATTAGATCTGAGAATTCATCCTGGCAATAGTTGTATGGGCATTTTCGTTTTTGTAAATTTAGATCTAGAATTAGTTCTGGTCTTATTATGGCTATATTGGCTTCCTATTTGAGATTTTTACTTGTTTATTGGTGAATTTAAATTTATGATTTATCCATTGAAAAAAGAGAGCTAGTCAATAGCGTAGATCAGTCAACACGTTTCAGGTTCCAGAACTCACCCTATAGATTCTCTGCCTTTCGTTGATTAATTAAAATATATATCTGGTTATTCTTTTTAATGAATGTCTTATTATGTTCTTAATTAAATCTTATTCTTAAGTGTTTAGTTACCAGCATATCAATTCATTATTGTTGTCATTTAAGTGTAACGCATTCCATTACTATTAGTTGAGTTCCTTTATTTCATTGTGGATATAATTAATTATTATAAATGAAACATGAATAAGTATAACACTTGGTCATGATGATTACCGTTGAAGCAATGATCGGTTGGTAATGGTATAGGGTTTTTATTGATAATTTGTCAAATTGACCGGTTATATAGAGTTGTCTCATTTTCTATGGTTATAATGGAGTAGATCTATCTTTTTCCTTCCATAGAGTATTGATATTTTATATATCACGTTGATTGCGAAAGTTGTTGTAACAAATGTTATTTGGAGATAAAGGTACTTCTGAAGGTCTTCCTTTTTACTGCCATTGTTGTAAGTTATTGATAACATAAAATTTATAATATTGCGTTAATTATGGATTTATGATTAGGGCGTGTCGAGACAATTAATGGTTCATAATCATTGTCAATCGAATTACAAGCTTAGATCATTGAATGAATGTTAATGTAAATTTTACCATGATTGCGTCAATAATTTTAGTATATGCCATTAACTATCGGTCTATGATTAAAGATGAATGTTAATTATTGCGTTAATGACAATTGGAACTATTCAATAAATTCATGATTGTAACTAATGACTAATTATCTTGTTAACTATTAAACCAGTCAAAGTTCAGACTTGCAAAATAAGGTCCCTTGAATGATGTTTAGAGGGTACCTTGATGACGAATCATGATCTAAAAGTTGCCAATTGGAATGGCCTTAAGACTCTTATAGGTTGTAGTCCATTGTTAAATTAATGTTGTACTTGGTTGTAACCATTATTTGCTTTGTCTGTTAGCGTCGGTCGGGATGTAGACACCTCCATGTTCCTCAGAACAGTGGCCAGCCCTGAGACCTTAAATGGTTAAAATCGATGGGAACCTGGGCTTGAGCGTTGCTTATGTGTCTTGGAGGTCCTAACCATTGCAGGGTAGGACGGGCGGGAAGTCAGTCTTACTTGTTGTCGATTGATCATCGTTAATTGCATGCAGTCACTTGTTGTGCGTCTTATGTTGTCTTGTTGTGTTCATCGTGGTTTGCGTCTTATTCGTCGTCGGGTGGCGACGTAGAGTCGAATGTGTTTATTTCCCTTGTACACGTGCACACACACCTGTAAAAAAAAATTGCACTTGTTATGAGAGGTTGTCGGCGTAACGAGGAGGATCGTTACAGGATAAAATCTTTGAAAGCAAAGTCTTTGTAATTTTTTTGCACTTTAAAAAATGTTTGCATTTATTACACCGAATGTGTTTTAAGGGTAGGTTTCTCTGGAGACCTTCGTCGTTTGTCGAAGGCCTATACGAATTGACCATTTGGAAAGCAAACAATCTTATCTCTCCCATGTGCATTTTTCACCGACTGATATTCCACGTGTATTTTTTCACCACATCCTCCGCTCCACCTTCTAACTGGATTTGGAAAGACATTGCGCCTTGGCACTGTTACATTCTCGAGCATTTTCCAGATGGACTTTAGGGTAAATTTTCCCGAGGAGTAGGCTTTTTAACATCTTATCCCAATTTCTATGAATTAAACGTACTTGGACTTCATAGTGGTAGTTGTGTAATAAATTATTTAATAACACACTTTATGAATTTGCTTAACCGTTTCTCCTATTATGTTCAATTTCATCAATAACATATTTTGTTTTCTAGATTTACCACTAAAATTTGGATTTGATTTAATGAATCTATGTCCTATTCCATCATTAACATATTTTGTTGTCTAATTTTACCACTCTAATTTGGATTTGATTTAATGAATCTCGGATTGTAATGATAGTACTATATAGATGGATAATTTAATAAGGATAATGCATATCATTATCTAATTATTTGGCCATTTGTGAAATTTGGAATCTAAAACTATCAAAACAATAGAATTATTTGTTATAAATTCTTTATTATGTTTGAGTGTGCACTTATCATCATTGTTTTTTTATTATAAATTACTTTATTTACATATTAAAGAAATACATGCTTTTACTTTATATTTTATATTTGTTGTATCCAAATTTCATATTAATTTCATAGACTTTATTCATGAAATTAATCATTTGTTTTGTTTTT
>ML805948.1:40145-59496 GCA_009831015.1 Picea engelmannii | reverse complement strand
AAATATATATATATATATATATATATATATATATATATATATATATATATATAAAAGTATTTATTGGTATATAATTTATTGAGTTGACAAGTATGTTCATTATTCAATGGGTTTGAAGCTAATATAATCATGAGAATCACTTGACCTTTTTATACGATAACATAGATATTTAATTGAATAGAGTAGTATATAAGTTTTGAGAATTATGGGAGAAATTCATACTCGTTGATGGCAGGCCATATTGAGTAGGCGGCTTAATGGTCGCACCCCAACTTAGGTAACTTTACGAACACACTAACTTATTTCTCTAAGCCCACCTATTGAGAAGGAAATAGAGTATGACCGCATCAAATCCATGTTGTTTTCTGAATCCACTTTTTCTCCATTGCCACAACTCCTATACAAACTAAGACTATAGATTGCATATTGTAGACTGTAGATTCTATCTTGTAGACTGTATGAGATTGTAGCTTGTATCTTGTAGGTTGGATTGACAAGAAATACCGGTCTCTTCTTCCTCTTCTTTCTTTGGAAAACCCTATCACATATCTCTGATTATTGCATGTGGGCATGTAGTTGGGCGATTTATCTGTAGAGTTATTGCAGGTGGGCATGCATTCATTCAGACCATTCAACTTTGGAGTTATAGGATCATTGAAAATATTTTGTGAAATATGAGATGAAGATGAACCTTGTAAAATATTTATTTTCTATCAAAAAAACAAAATTCTATAATCTTTAAACAATTTAATCACCCTATTTCACTTCAGTTTTTCCTTTCCCCGGCTTCCGAGATATGCTAGTTTTGTTTGATTATTAGATGATTAAATGGCGTTTTATTTTGTTATCCCATTTTCATTCACATGAATGTTTTATATATTTTGTTTATTGGACAATATTCTAATGACATAAAGTCGACCGAAGCATTACCTATGTATAGCAAGCCTTGTCAACGAAAGCTTGCGTGATTAGTAAAAGGCAGAGTGTTTCATATATATGTCCAAGGTTCGAATCCCGAATAGGGACGTAAGTTTGTGATAAATCTTGGTCAACCAAAGCTTGCGTATTTAGTAAAACCACAATGGTTCATACCCACGACAAAGTTCCAATCTCAAATAAACACGTCAATTTGTGATAAGGAGAATGAGATGGCAGAAGACGGACCGGACGAGGAATCATCGACCACCCATTTCTTTTAATGGTACACGTGTTTCTTTCCCATCCACAAAGCAAGATAGTCCCCACGATGTTAGCACGGCATTTGCCCCTCTTCCTCTTCTTTTCAAAATGGATGCGAACGTGGCTTCCCTGCATTGGCCTTTTGCAAACTTTCTTCGATGCCACGTTGCTGTCCCTGTCAGCCTACGTGTCAAGGAAGATGTCAGTGGGCCAGTGGGCGCTGGATTGAGTGATGTGCGCGTGAGGAAATTAACGCGCTTGGCGGGATCAGGAGGGCGGCAACCATAAATAAGAGAGGGATGCTCGTCGCAACATTTCAAACTCAGCCATTTGCTTGCTCCATAGATGAGATGGAAGAATGGGCATCCCACCAGCAGGTGCCGCCGCAATTGCCTCCAGGCTTCAGATTTCATCCCACGGACGAGGAGCTGCTGATCCATTACCTGGAAAGGCAGGTCTCCTCCTCTCCTCTCCCTGCATCAATTATTACAGAGATTGATCTGTACAAGCATGACCCCTGGGATTTGCCCGGTGAGTATCCGTCCAACTCTTTTGGATAATGGGTATGTGTTAGTTTTATTCTGTTACATTCTGTGATATGCTTTCTCACTATATGTACATGGGTTGACTGGATTTCAGCGAAGGCATGTTACGGGGAGCAAGAATGGTATTTCTTCAGCCCGAGGAACCGGAAATATCCCAATGGAGCGCGGCCAAACAGATCTGCCGGCTCCGGTTACTGGAAAGCCACGGGAACAGATAAACCCATCGTTACCAAGTCGGGAAATACATCGTCGCAGAAAGTGGGCGTGAAGAAATCCCTGGTATTTTACAAAGGAAGGCCTCTCAAGGGCTTCAAGACCAACTGGATCATGCACGAATACCGCATCGCTGAAACCATGCCAATGAAGAGAAAGGGATCCATGCGCGTAAGGATTCTGATCGATTATATACACCCTGCTCTGTTTTTCTTAAGATATATCTGTGTTGGATTCTTGGCTTCATTTAATTGATTATGGGTTGTGTTGTTTCAGTTGGACGATTGGGTGCTGTGCCGAATATACAAGAAAGCGAGTCATTCTCCCAGGGTGGTCTCGTCCCCAGAGCTGGAGGCCCCGTCATCGTCAGCTACTGGCGTGCAACGCACCCTACAAAAATCGGCGATGCCCAAATTCGGTTCCTTCTCTAGCCTGTTTCAGAGTGAAGGTCCGTTTATGCAGAACCTTCTCAGCCAGCACACGTCAGATGCCAACGCGGCCCTGTCCAATGTGCAGGAGCCACACATGTGTCAATTACCCTTGACCGAAAACTGGCACTGGAATTCTGAACCGTCAGCCTGGCCACTGCCTACAGGGAACGTGTGGTCATCTTATGACAATGGATAGCTTTGGGCTTCTGTTACTATTGTGCGGTTTGGTTTAGATCGGAACGAGTTTCTCTGATATTGATTCTTAAATCATTCATTCAATGAATCAGGTTTGGGAACTGTTCACTGAACATTCTTCGCCCAGTCTAACTCAAATGACTGGATGGTGAACTCGTAGGAGTTTTAGTAGTTAGAATTATGGGGAGACTAAAGTTTTTTCGCTGGCAAATTTCAGAGATGGTGATCCCATTTCTGTTGCACCAACATTGCACCAACACCTGCAAATAACATAAACGGTTGGTATGCCATATGAATCCAATACTCGAACCCAAGTAAAATTTTAAATTTACATGTTGAATTAACAATTATCCATAACAGAAATAAAGAATAAGAAATTGTGGAAGTGACATGCAGTTTCACATAAGATCACCGTTTTTTTTTTCATGCATACAATTGTTTTGTTTTACATAATCTGGGTTGGACCATTAAGCGGATTTAAGTTCCTTGGCCTCGCCATCATGTTGAAAACTCCAGTTAGTAAATCTAAACCAGTTAATCAAATATTTGGACTTTGAGCTTAAATCTGAAAACTACAATTGTTCTGGTCTGCATCATCTCTGTTGGATCATTCAGTAGATTCAGGGTCCTTCCTCATCATGTTGAAAACTTCAGTTGGTACATCTAAACTAATCAATCAAACATTTGGATTTTGAACTTAAATTTGAAAACTAAAATTGTTTTGGTCTACATTATATGGGTTGGATCATTCAGCTGATTTAGGGTCCTTCACCACCATATTGAAAACTTCAGTTAGTACATTTAAACCAATCAACCAAACATTTGGACTTTGAAGTTAAATCTGAAAACTACAATTGTTTTGGTCTACATCCTCTGGGTTGGACCATTCAGCTGATTCAAGTCCTTGGTTACCATGTTGAAAACTTCAGTTAGTACATCTAAACCAATTAACTAAACATTTGGACTTTGAACTTAAATCTGAAAACTACAATTGTTTTGGTCTACATCATCTGGGTTGGACCATTCAGGGGATTTAGGGTCCTTGGCCACCATGTTGAAAACTTCAGTTAGTACATCTAAACCAATCAACCAAACATTTGGACTTTGAAGTTAAATCTGAAAACTATTGTTTTGGTCAAAACATTTGGACTTTGAACTTAAATCTGAAAACTATTGGTCTACATCATCTCTTTGGACCATTCAGTGGATTGAGGGTCCTTAGCCACCATGTTGAAAACTTTAGTTGGTACATCTAAACCAATCAACCAAACGTTTGGACTTTGAAGTTAAATCCGAAAACTACAATTGTTTCAGTCTACATCATCTGGGTTGGACCATTAAGGGGATTTAGGGTCCTTGGCCACCATGTTGAAAACTTCAGTTAGTACATCTAAACCAATCAACCAAACATTTGGACTTTGAAGTTAAATCTGAAAACTACAATTGTTTTGGTCTACATCATCTGGGTTGGATTGGACCATTCTGCGGATTCACATCCTTAACCACTATGTTGAAAAATTTAGTTAATACATCTAAAACAATCAACCAAACATTTGGACTTTGAACTTAAATCTAGAAAAACACTGGAAAAAGATGGCTTTGCCAATCCACCTACAAATCTAAACCTAACCATTATTCTTGCACACACATACAAACAACATAAAATGTTGACATGTCATATGAATCTAATACACAAACCCAAACAAATTCACATTTTGAATTAACAATTATCCATAACAAAAATAAAAAGTTCAGAGAAATTGAGAAAGTAACATGCACTTTTACCGAAGACCACCATTGTTTTTCTAGAAAAAGTAACAATGCTGGCCTCCTTACAAGCTCAGATGGATCGAAAATAGATGATGCTAATTTAGCTCAGATGGATCGAAAATAGATGATGCTAATTTAGTTGTATGTTAATGGAGATAAAAAAAAACAATCAAATAAAATAAATACAAAGTAATACAAAATTATCCTTAGATTAAGGAACATTAAGCATTAAATAGGCACATCATAACAACAAAGTGATCATCATGACAATATATGACCCACTGTCATTTACAAGTATACAGTCCTAAACTTAATCAAAGATAAGTCCTAAATTACCTCAATATTTTGAATGCTTATCTCGTTGGACTTAGTAAAAAAAAAATATATGGAATTGAAAAGATAATGAAAATCATAAGACAATTATTTAATTGAAAAGATCATAAAAATCACAAAAAAATTATCTCAATATTTTGAATACTTATCTGATTGGACTGAGTCTAAATGAAGCTAATGAAAGTAAAACACACACCAAAACATGATAGATAGTCAAATAGGTTTCCAAATAAATAAAAAATTGGAGAGATGGTGGAGATCATAGAAAAATTATCTAAATATTCCCAAAAATGATGATATAACCTTCTACTAATCTTAAGAATTTCAAATATTCATTAAATTTTTAGTTTTTTTTTGAATTTTTTGATATACTTAAATTATGAATTTAATTGACATTTTCAATAAAATGATGGAATAGTGATATGATAATAAATTATTTTCTTCAAAATATATAATCTAAATAATACTAGAATTTTTAATAGTACTAACACAAATTAATAGTACTAACAATGCTTTCTCACGTCCACAAATATTGCTTGTTCTCAAAATTTAAATAGAAGCTTTACACAATACCCATATCATAATAAAAATTGAATTTGGTGTCAACAAAATTTGAATGCTTCAATACTTAAATTGAAATGCAAAGCTTAAAAATAGAGTAAAAATCATTAAATAACTTTGAAAGTGGATATCATAATAAAAATTGAATTTGGTGTCAACAAAATTTGAATGCTTCAATACTTAAATTGAAATGCAAAGCTTAAAAATAGAGTAAAAATCATTAAATAACTTTGAAAGTGGATATCATAATAAAAATTGAATTTGGTGTCAACAAAATTTGAATGCTTCAATACTTAAATTGAAATGCAAAGCTTAAAAATAGAGTAAAAATCATTAAATAACTTTGAAAGTGGATATCATAATAAAAATTGAATTTGGTGTCAACAAAATTTGAATGCTTCAATACTTAAATTGAAATGCAAAGCTTAAAAATAGAGTAAAAATCATTAAATAACTTTGAAAGTGGATTATATGCAATCATCCACTTGATTGGATATGCAATTATCTAGCAAATTCGATATACACGTTCCTAACTAGTGGTTGGTGAAACCACTACTAACAAAATTTAACTATAGGCTTCACACAATACTCAATATAAATTGAAAATTGCTAATAAAATTGAGATTCTTCACTACTTACATTGAAATGCAAAGCTTAAAGATAGAGTCAATATCATTGAATAACCATCAATCTAATGGATTTGATTCTACACTAGGGATTCAATGATCCAATGAATTAGGCAATTTGACAATCAATGATTTAATTTGATATGGTAGCAAATTTGAAATGCATACATAAAGTGAAACTACATAAACATAATTATAAACATAATTACTTCTCTGTCTATGAGAAAAAAATGGTCAAAGTAAAGGGAGTGACATTTTCCCATCAATAATTTAATTTGATATGGGAAGAATTTAATAGTTAATGATTTAATTTAATATGATAACAAATTTAAATTGCATCAATAAAGTGAAACTACAAACAAATGATCACTTCTTATCTATGAGAAAGATGTGGCCAAAGGAAAGGGAGTGACATTTTCTCATCACTCTGCACCATCCAAACGTGGGGAGGAAGCAAACACTTGACCATGATTATTCTATATCTACACCATTCAAACTTGAGCAGAGTAAGCAAACGATGATTCTTCTTTGTCCGGTATTGTAATAAAATGACATGCGATGATTCTTCTTTGTCCGGTATTGTAATAAAATGATAAAGAAAAAACTTCTCAAGGTTAGGTTTTGATTTTAATCTCATCCCGTGAAGACTACTAAGGAGTTTATTAAATCTCAACCGTATTAATACCGTTTCCAATATAGAGACGTCTATAAGCATAATTGAAACATCATTAATAATATTAAAATGAAATAATGTTTTATTAAGTCGATTAAATATTTAAAAGAATTTTTGAAATAGAACAGAATAATTATTGAAATTGTACAATAAGAAAAAATCCAAACCATAAAACTTTAAACTTCGCCTTACCTTAAAGTTTAATTGAAAGTCTAAATGCCAAAACACGAAGGTTTCATTCAACGTTTAAATCCCAACTCACACTTAAATTTGTGATAATAAGAATGACGTGGCAAAATATACAGTCCCAACCGACACGTAAATTTGTGATAGTAAAATGACGTGGTAAAATATAGAGTGGACCGTTAAAATGATGAGAATGGATGGAGGAACCATCCATCCAGCTGTCACTTTAGCTTCCAAAGGCATATTCCTCTCTTCTCTTCACAACGGGTTACTCTACCTTCCGAATCCACTTACCTGGACTCCCATGTGTACGTGGCTTCTCCTTGCTGGTCGTTTGCAAGGTTGCTTGGATGCCACGTTGCTATCCTTGTCAACCAACGTGCCCAACACATTTGAAGAGCCAGCCGCCTCTAGAACGAGGCACCTCAAGAAGGAGGTCTCGTCCTCTCCTCTCCGGGTCTCGATTATTGCAGAGATTGACCTTTACAAGCATCGTCATCGTTATTTCAATCTTGGAATTGTCGTTGACATTTACAACTATTTGAGTATGATTTGCCAAATGTTTTTTTAGGGTAAACTTGTTATATGTACCCGACATAACTACTATCGTTACATAAATTATCATAGCAACTTTATATAACTTGCTACCGTTCACCGGTTTTGATTGTTGTTACAATTTCAATCTTGGAATTTCAAGTATTCTAAAAATACAATTTTCCAATGAAATTTTGCAATTTAACCAAAAATAATATATAACAAAATTGAATCATAATTATTCAAAAAAATTAAATTTTAGAAATTTTTTAAATTTAAAATATATATTAAATATATAGAATATTAATATGAAATTTATAACTTTAAAGGTTATACACTTTATCATATCCTATCCTCCTCTCAACTTTGATTTGGTTTTCAATGTACAAAAACACAATAAACAATATGGATGAAAAAAGGTTTCCCAAAATTACTTCAAACTCTATCCAAAATCACCAACCCCTCAAGCAAGGATGACATAATGATGTCCAGTCTCGGCTAAATCATTGAAACATAAAAGAATAATTTATTGCAAAATATAGATGATATTAAAAATACTGTACAAACTAAATTTAAGGATAATGTATAGTGGGATAAAGAATTAGATAATAAAATAAAATTAAAATATTATAAGGAGGTGGTTAACCCTAATCTTGAAAATCAAAAGTATCTCCCTAAACTAGGGTAAATAAGAGAATCAATATTGCTAAAATAAGAACTAATTCTCATGAGATGAATAATGAAATTGGGCTTTGAGCAATCCCCAAAACACCATGGACTTTATTGACACCAAGAGGATTGAAGAGAAAATCACTTTCATCTAGAGTGCTCTACTTGTACTCAAATTATATCTCAATTTCAAAATATTTGTTTATATTTTTGGTTATTATTAAATTATTCAACATTTTTTTTATGTATCATAATAATTGTTTTTTAATAGATTTATAATTTTTTTATTATTAAATTATTCAATATTATTTTACATATCATTAATATTTTTATATTCTCTAAATTGACTTTCAAAGCTAGTAATGTGGTAAGTATTTTTTCTCGTTTCCAATCAATGACACTATATAAAGTTAAGGTTCATTACATGCAATCATCACATTATTTTAATTATCATTTTTTATATAATATACAACCTGAGTGAGTCTAATGGTTAAGAACATGTGTTTCTTCTTAAGAGATCGTAAGTTCAAATCTAGAGGGGGTAGGGTATGTATACCTCCATAAACTTTACCAGTAAAATGCTGATGAAAGGAGTCCCCTGTCCCACAAACAAAGAGGTCTCATACAATAGCTTAACCATAACCTTAAAAGTAAATTATTATTATCACATTATTTTAATTACCATTTTTTTCTCTTATATATTATCTTTTGTAATGCATTTAGGTAATTGGTTTAACACATGTAATCTTTGTTGAAAGAATGGTGCATGAGTTGTTTTTTTCAACTATCCCTTTTGTAATGGATACGGTGTTTATAAAACAAATATTCACTGTTAAATACATATTATAATAATAAATAAGGTTAAAAAATAAAATAACTTTTTGTCATACATGAAAAAAAAAAATAAGCCTCAACAATCACTTAATTTCAATTTAATATTGAACAATGATTTTAGCAACTTCCTATGTAAACCTAATTCTTTGCTCCAAAAATATTGAGTTTGACTTTATTTCAAATACATATACATAAATATTGAGTTTGACTTTATTTCAAATACATATACGAGATTAATTTAAAAACATAGATATTTAAATTGAGTTTGACTTTTTTTTTTTTTTGGTTTTTGTAAATAAGAGTAAGTATTATATTAAGTTCTTGCTAAAGCTGATAAAAGTGTCAAAATACAGCATCATCCTGGCTGCAGTTACTGGACTGCCCCAACAGAGGGGAAACCAGTCCAGCCAGCCCCCAAGTCTCAAGTTTAAGATTGTCACTGGACCAGTAGAAAAAACTAAGTTCATGCTGGCTGTCATCTAAACTATGAACCTAAGAAAATTTGACAAATAGCACTGAAGAGCTAAACACCTGGCGAATAGCCTATCCACGTGGTGCAAAGGTCCTTTGTCCACGGTTCTTCTTCGATATACGTCGGCTGGTCGTCCCAGCGCTTTTCCTTTTGCTCGTTACGCTCCATTTCCTCAGCTTGGCCGCTGCTTTCTGCTTCCTTCTGCTTCGCTTCTGTTGGTCGCAGCCCTCTATCCCTTCCTTCATCTGTAATAGCATCAGGTGCCTCCCCTGGAGCAGGGTCAGCTGGGCCCAAGGAGAGCTCAGAGTGCATAGTCGAGAGGAGATGAAGGAAAGTCGCAACATTTTCTTCTGTGGTCTACAGACGATACTTGAGGTCCGCGACCTCCTTCCTTAACTCAAAAACTAAGTCATACAGGATTACCAGTCGGTCTCTGAAGTGCTCGTTGTCGAGGTGGGCCGTGGGTTGGAGGCACGCCCGTTTAGAGTCACTGTAAGCCGGTGGTGCACTACTCACATTGCGCGAGGGTCCAGGGAAAGTCATTGTTGCTGTGAAATGCATTCGGGGGTTGTGAGGGCAACGCAAAATCTGGGCCGACCCTCGCGGGATAGTGGCCATGGAGTGAAGAAGCATAGTCTGCGAAGGTGGCGGGGTGGCTGTGGAGCGATGAAGCGTAGACTGCGAAGGTGGCGGGGTGGCAGCGGTGGACGAAAATTGAGGAGGGGGAGATGAACAGGTCGAAGGGGAGACTGAAGGCGAGACCGGAGGTCGACGGGGCTTCCAGGGGGAGCCCCGCTTCGGCCTCCCTCTAATTCGTTCTTTCATTTGTGCAGGTGGGCGGGTCTGGACGAGGTTGAACCAGAGGTGCAGAAAGACTATAGAGACAGCAGTTGAACAGGCCTGGTCCTGTTTGCGCCGTGAAGGGAGGAGCCCCTCAGACCGCTTACAGGGTGTAATGACCGAAACAATGAGCCAAGCCATTGAATAAACAGCGGGGGAGCAAAGGGTGGCGTAAATGCTCCTTACCTCGACCATAACCATGCCTTAAATGCAAATTAATCACCCGGGACGGCACCAGCCTGCGGCACGAGCCCATCACATGGCTCCGTGTCGCATCGGACTGTGTCCTCTCCCATCCGTCGCCACGAGGAGCCCACTAACACCCCATCCGGGGAGTTTGACTTTAATTCAAATACATATATGAGATTAATTTAAAAACATAGATATTTAAATTTATAATAAAACTGTTATAATTTTTTTTAAATAATATAACTTTTTACTCAATAAAATAAATAATTTAATTTTTTATTTACTAAAATTAAACATCCATTTATTGAGTATTTATGTTAAATATTTAAAAATATAATTAAAAATATTCCAATGTCTTATTGTTACATTTCTTAATAAAGCAAATATCATTCTACAAAAAATAACAATACATAAAATAACAATTAAAAAAATGGCAATAAAACACTCGAGTGTCACTTGATGAATCTATGTTCAATATTTAAAAATATAATTAAAAATCTTCCCATATCTTATTTTATTATTGTTACATTTCTTAATAAAGAAAATGTAATGCCCCATATTTTGGCCTTAGGCAATTATAAATTCGATTTTTCTCATAATAGTAATTCATTGCTTAGTAACTATTTGGACTTTGTGAAACTGATATAGACATGTGAAAGGTGTACATTTAGACTTATTTGTGAGTTGCACAATATTATATTTTGCTGTTATATGTTTGTGATGATGATGATGATGTGATTTGGTTAAACATGTAAATTTAAATGTGGAATTTTGGTACATGGATACCAGTTTAAGTTATGTTGTGAATTCGTAAGATATGAAAGACATGATAAAAATAAACATACATTTCTTAATTGAACGTCAATACAAATATGGATTCTTATATGAAATTATGACATATATACATAGATATGAGTATTGGTGAACTAAGCTATAGATTGACAAGTTATGTAATGACCAAATGACTGTAGTGTTGACGTAATTTGGATGTCGTAGACATCCAAAAGATTGTGTATGTTATAAGTTGTACTTTTGATTTAATTTATGGTTTCAAATATTGCTATGATCTGTGGTAAGTGTGGTTTTGAAAGGACACACGACTTTTCCAGAGTGGTTGTTTGATGACGTGACTCTAATAACAGTAGTTGCACAGTATGGCTCGATGTAGGGTGTTGACCCTAGTTCTATGAGGAGGGGTGGAGGTATTTCCCACCGTTTATCCTCTGAAAACTAGAGTCGTGGGAGGGTTGTGTGAAGTTACGCTCCCCTAGATGTGTGATGACGACTGCTAGTTGTGTTGACCCTAGTTCTATGAGGAGGGGTGGAGGTATTTCCCACTGTTTATCCTCCGAAACCTAGAGTCATGGGAGGGGTGTGTGAAGTCATACTCCCCTAGACGTGTGATGACGACTGCTAGTTGTCTGTTGGGGAAGCTTGGTCGAGATGTATGACAGTTCCGCTTACGATTTCTATCTGGAGTTAGGTCAATATAGTTGACGCTCCATCTTAGTCCAACATAGGAAAGGATAGGATGGAAGATGGAAGTAGGTTAGGAAGGAACGATGCTTCGATGTTAGTTGAAAATACTGATTGGGGATTAGAGATGCCACTATTGCTTACGCACTTGGTTCCTACCATGTTTAAAAACCTCTTTGATTTCCTATTGATATTTTAAGTGTGACAATGAGTTATTGATGAATTGGTGTAATTTAATTCGTTAAGATTATTAAATGATGCATTACTTGATCTGTTGTCCTACATGTCTTGGTGATCATATAGGAACTATGCACTAGAGGCAATGATTGTTTACCGTTAGTACATACATGAGATATGTGTCCGCTAGCTACGCACACATACCCTACCCATGTACACTAGTATAAGTAATTAATGTATTAATTATTAAAGTAAATTATTAACTATTTAATTGAATGTTTATTGAATATGTAAATTATATTGCATACAAAATATCTAGAAGCATTAAATACCTTCTTGACTTTGATAGATGGTGGGTATGATGAATTAAATGAGCATGGTGGGGTGTGATGTACATTTTGGGGAAAAATATCAAATAACATTTATTAGCTAGCATGAGAAGAAAGACTTTTCATTTTATTTATTGTTGTCTAATGCAAGTCATTTATATTTAGTTTTATTTTAATATTTTCCCAAAATATCTAGATAAGGGAGGTTGATGGATAATAATGAGGGTGGTTGAGGAGACTTGGGGAAGTGTGTATGGAAACTTGAAAAATTGGGAGAAGAAGTAGAGGGGAAGGGGGGATGGAGAGGTTGGAGCATGATGAGAGGTTGTGAAATTCTTGGAAGATATAATTCTTGTGATAGTTTTTTTTTGAGCATTTGTGCTTTGTTGTTCTTGAAGTCACAGGCATGGAGGGCCAAGAAACTGAAAGGTTTCTTGGAGCTAGGAAGCCGGCTAGGCTCCTAGTTGGCAGGGAGGATTCTATTGTTTCACTCTGGGAAAGCAGGAAAATAATGCTTGGAAGCGCCCAGGACTACATTACAACTGATGAGCTTCGACAAGCTAAGGAGGAAGTATTTTTCGGTGGTATTTGGTTATTGATATTTTGTATATACTTTTGTTTTAAGTTCTAAATCATAGATTTAACATATTACTTATTTCATCATGTTATCTATATTTATCATTGAGCAAATGTAGAAGAATTGTGTAAATGAAAATCAATGAAATTATGCTAAAATGGAGTTGTTATTGTGTATGTATAAAATGAAAGATTAATTGTTTAACATCTTGGATGGGTGTTACATATGGTATCATAGAATGGTTCTAGCACTTAGGGCCTATAGACCTTCCCAAGTAAAATTTAGCAACCTAAGTAAAATTTAGGAACACAAATTAATTCAAGTTTTTTGATTTATTTCAATTCTAATCCAAGTGTTATGTGAATGGAATAGCCCCAAATTCTGGATCTTTTTTGTTGTCATAATTCGTCTCTTTGTTGTTATCAGTTTTGAAACCGGGCTTGACCACCCACAACATAATTTTGTCTTTATGCCAATTTGGGTTGATTACAGTGTTGAACAACTAACCAAACCAAAGAATAAACATAAAATCAAATAACTAAGAATGAAAAGAAATGAACAAGAAGATCCAAAATCCTTTGGATTTGGCAAATTATATCATCAATTGGCATAAGACTTCACAACATTGTTGTAACACTGGGATGTTTTAGCAAGTCAATGGAATGAATCCTATGGGAATTTGAAGAAGTTCAGATTTCGAATCCCATGGAGTATGTAAACCTTAGCATACATCAGTTATATGAAGAGCAAACCTACTTCAAATGAAAGAAAAATGAAAGAAAATAGATAAGAGTGGTGCCTCTCTTTGACTTACACAAAGAAGAACAAATACCAGAACTAGATTAATGATCTGAGATTCTTTGTCCAATGTATAAATTTGTGAAAATTTCTGAAGAAATCACTTTGAATGAATTGGATGCCCATCGAGGGTAAGATGAAATGTATTAGCATGGAAATTCACTAAATTACCATCCTAGACATGTATTTCAACCAATCTACAGAAACTAGTAAGATGAAATTTCTTAGCATGGCAATTCACTAAATTACCATCCTAGACATGTATTTCAACCAATCTACATAAACCACATTTTGAACTTTCATAGGAGACATGGTAGTGAATTTGCTAGATAAGAGATCCCAGCACATGGCACTGCCATTTTTTTTAAGCGATTGAAATGCAAAGTGAATAAGATTACGCCTACAAAAGGCATGCAGAGATGCTGAAGTTTTTGGCAAACGATTTCACTGCTAAGAAGCTTGTATCAGGATTCCAATATCTCCCAAGGGTGTCATTGTCAGGGATAATCAAGGGTCCTCCCATATTAAGTCTGTAAATTGTTTCAAAAGCATGCTTAGATAGACCACTGCAAGGACTAGAAAGGGGCACAGATTGAACTTTGTCTGAAACAAGACTGTATGACACAGAAACAACTTCAATGGCATTGAAAAAAAAGAAGAAAAAAGGGCTAAGAATTACTGGAAGGTGTAAAGGGTCAAGATCAATGTGTCTTCAGTTGCATTGATGAGATATTCCTTCATCACATGTGAACTATTCTGGAGTTGGAAATTGTATAGTAGACCAAAGTCTTGGGTGGTTATTGAAATATGGCACTTGTAAGGTTGTATTCTTGATAAGAGAATGGAAAGAAATGTAAACGTACCCAATGTCCTGGTGCCGAATACTGAAGGTATAGGATGAATGAGTAAATACTCGAGCTGTCAAATAGATGCCAGAAAGAACCTGTAGATTGGAACTTGTGGTGTTCGCAAAGATTTCTTCATTTGCGACAGTAGACAAATTTGAGGAAGGGGTATCCGCACTGAAGATCCTTCCACCCACCGTGATGCTGCTCTTTGATCCACAGTTTATTATAAGGTAGTTAGCCTGCGGAGTAAAAGCACCATCAAGTTTTGACTGATAAATTGACAATAACAACTAGACACAAATGCACACAGTGAACTCCTTTTCCTTCTCTGAACCTCAATTATATGATTATCTTTCGTTTTTATGATTCACTATTGTCTCTCTTTCTGTCATCCTTTGCAACTCCAGACAATACCAAAGTCTAGAATTATACCCAGAATTCTGTCACACCCTGGTGTAAGTCGATGTTGTTTGTAGGAATAGGGTCTTCTGTAACGACCCCTTCGTTACGTCAACAACCACTCATAAAAAGTGCATAATTTTTATTTTATTTTGGTGTGTGCATGTGTACCAGGGTAATAAAGACATTCTACTCTATGTCGCAACATGACGACGAACAAGATGCATGCAACTGCGACACAACATAACGACCTAAGACGCACATCAAGCATCTGGAAGCAATGAATGACAACCAACCGATAAAAATAAGACTGGCTACCCACCCGTCCTACCCTGCAATGGTTAGGACCTTCAGGACACATAAGCAACGCTCAAGCCCAGGTTCCCATCGATTTTGACCATTTAAGGTCTCAGGGCTGGCGACTGTTCTGAGGAACTAGGAGGTGTCTACATCCCACTAATCCAACATAAACTTCAATCCCAACTTTGATCATCAATCACACCTAATCATCAATTATTCATGGCATAATAAGATATTCTACTATACTTATCGTTTTTCAAGTAACAAGAGTGTAAATGAGTAAAAAGACACCTCATAAAGAATCATAAATCAAGAGCGGTAATACAATTTTAATCTCATGCAGCTTAACTATACATCTTGTTTTTAAGGAATATCTTCTAGGAGTGTGTAAAAGAGAAGCTAATATTTATATGTTCATTATGAGAACCTATAAGAAACTCCTTCATCTTTAAGAAATACATGACTTTTAACAACACGTTTACATTAAGCATCCTTTATATGAAACTAATAAAATCATTCATGATAGTAATAAAGAGAAGTCACATCTTGAAATAGATATAAGAAGTATGTACATTAATGCGAGACATAAAGTGTTATCAATCTTTACAAGGTAATAGTCTATTACTAAGGTCATCATTTTCTGTAGAAACTTCAATAAAGCCCTTAAGAGATAGTTATTAATAACATTCAATTCGTATAATCCTCAAGATTCAATCACATATCCTCTTCTATATTTCTTCACCTTTAAGTAAGTATCATGATAAAGAAGGAATCATTAAATATAAACACACCTATTATTGTTAACCTAAATCCTAAGATTACTAAATCTCAACTCTTGAAAACCTTCATCAAGGCGGTTAACAAGGATTACAAGTTGATGGTAAGTCAATTCCAAATGGTCACCAATCACAATTGTATACTAGTATGAATTCAACAAACTTAAATTGTAATTAAGTCAACCTTGTTAATTTAATTGAACATTAAGGACGATCTAAATTAAAGATTGACACAATGTATACATTGATACCAATTTCATTATAACAATATATTCAACACTATTAGCAATATTAGTTTATAATGCGCTAACTTACCAAATTAGCAATCATTAAAGAAAACAGGCTGACTATTACACTTACTATCCAATTAAGCCCATCAATAAAGGTAGGTAATAAGAAATTTTAAGGCTGAAGGCGTAATACATGGTATTGCTATCTAAGAATAGATATGGCTGCCTATGTTACGACAAACCGTAAGGAGATCTTTGTACTCTATATTAATTACACAAATTTAGCGGTCATGCACCCGGTTACCGAAAACAAAACCCTTAACAGAAAAAGTGAGCAGAATAGAAATCAATGCTGACAATAGAAATAAGTGTTGATTATAGAAAGGGATATCACAGGTTGAGTGAAACTCCAAAAGAATAGGTGTTGTCAATAGAATTAGAAGAGAAATTTACCAGGCTACGATGCCAGTCTGAAGCATACGCAGGCTATGTAAAACACACCAGACGGACAGGTAAGATTGCAGGGATCTCCAATATAGTTACTGTATAAGTTAAGATGGAACGCCAACCACAGGTAAACGCAGGCAAGGAATAAGTGGTTAAAACGTAGAGGTAACGAATGGCTAAGAAGCAGAGATTCACTGCCAATATCATAGCCACGTACAGTGGCACCACTGCAACGAGCACATTATACAAATCCCCAGCCTTTATCATTCTGATCAACACTCAAAGAATGATCAACACTCTACCCAAACAAAAATATCTCTCACACACACTACCACTCCCATCAAAATACTATAACATAAGTACTGGAAAAATCTTCTATCTTCATAATTTTAACACCATGAAAGCTTCACCATACTGCATTTTCACCACCACCAGTCATGAAATTTCTCTTCTCAGACACTCACTCTTGACCATTAAAAAAAAATAAACCAGTGGCTTCTCGTCACATTATCAATGATTATGGCTGAATCCACAACCAGATTTTGCAACCATTATCAGTACTTCTACTGCAAAAGTACTCATGTCTTCAGTACAATATTGTGCGAGTCTTGTACATTTCTTGAGCCCAAAAAAACTCTGTAAATTGTGTAGCACGCCTTGGGATTCTGACAAACTAGATATTACACACACAACCTATGCATTATGGCCACTTACATATTCAGTCTAGAAAAATATCCAGTAATAACTTAATCAAATTCTGTGCATATCGACGCAAAAAGTTTCATTCGACAAATCAACTTTTTCGACTACGAAATACAAAGAAAATAAGGGATCGAGGATCGATCCCCGTTACTGGCAAAATATTGCAACCGCCTCGTCGTCCTGGTCCTCTTAGGCCAGTCAAATCATGTGATAAGCCCTTGGGGATTTAAGGGCCGAGATTGGGCTGGGCATAATAATTATAATAACAACAGGAGCTGCAAGATCTCACAGCTTTATCGCAACCTTAAAACCTATTTAAATCGCCATCCACAAAATCAATGGCTAACCATTAAAAACAGAATCTGGCCCTTCAGTAAAAGCATGCAATCATCATTATCCTAGTGTAGAGGAAACCTTTACATCTGTACATATTTACAGTCGTCGAGGAAGATTCTTACAACCATTACATGTTGACAAATGCTGAAGAGATATTTATTTTTCATTCATTATCTATTAAAAATAGCAGAGGTAATATATATTTTTCATCCATTACACAATGACAAAACTGAATAATAATATCCAGTCCATCAAACAAGAACAATGCAGACGAAGTCAACTTCTTTTCACCTCTCCGGATACCAATATTAAATGCTGACAATAGTAGGAGAACGCCTGGGCCATAGGGATAGCTTGTCGGAGGGATCACAGGGTTTCTATCAGTCAAGGCACAGAAATTAAACAACAAGGAAGCAAGAATAACCATACATAGGGGTCGTACTGGAAGGCGCAAGTCAAACAATCAAGCAAGGACAACAACAGAGGTAGACAGATGAGTTCGTCCTTCGCTTCACCATCCTCGCACAGAAAAGCAGGGCATTGAGATCCATAGGTCTTTTAACTCTAAGGCGACGACCGTAGATCAAGCTCTTGGCCGACTGCTCAGGCGAGGACTGGCGTGCTAGGGATGAAATCAATTCAATCGCAAGGGTCACAGTCAACCACAGGGCTGTCGAGTCTTGCGGGGACGAAGGCCATGGGAAAACAATCATCCAGACAATCAACTAAGCTAAGAAAAAGGGGTTCGCTATCAATCTAAACATCCAATCCATTTAAAAATCAACATGCAGATCCGAGCATGAGTCCTAATGCATTTTACTCTACAAATAAAAATGGCGTATCGTTGCCTGATCGCCCGCTTCGAATGTCGTCCCGCGCGCTTTGTGCAACTCCCGATAGCTGACTGTCGAGACTACACCGGTACCTCCCAGCCAATGCTAGGGGTACTCTTCTTCTCCCTTAGCCCCCCGAGCTGCAAAGGGGCCACACACACTATCCAGAGGTTTCGTCTAGATCCCAGCTCGCCTAACAAGTCCAAGCTACCACTCATCTCCGAGATGGGTATCCCAACTCCCATGATTAAATTAGTCAAGTCGATAATTCTGCAGCGTAACGTTATGCAAACAGAAGAAGATCCTTCCTCCTTTCCTTTTATAGAGTTTCGAACTTCCTTTCTTTCCTAAAATCTCATTTAATTAAAGTTTTTAAAAATAAAATCCCAAAATTTCCTCTCTGTACAAGTGTCCCTCATCCCCTACAATCCTCTATGAATTAATTTCTTTAATTAAGCAATTATCTTTATTTCCCTCGCCCACCTAGAGTTACTCCTAGAATCACTCCTAGGTGTCCCTAGATTCCCTTACAGGTTTTAAAGGCTTTCCCTATTATGAAATTGCTAATTCAGTTTAAAATTAGAAGGCTCTTAAAAGTAGATTCTTTACTAAGTTGGCTTCCCGCTTTTTCCCTTAAGTTTCCCTTTTTCCTTTTTATGTTACCTCTTTTCCCTAGTTTCCTATTTTTTTGATTTTCCCTCTTTCCCCTTTTACTTAGAACTCAAAAAGACAAGTGTGGAATATAACCCCTTTTCCCTTTTATCATTAATTTAGTATCTTTTTAAATTATCAAAAGATAAAATAATTAATTCCCTCTTTACTTTTTATATCCACAGATTTTATTTCTTATGAATAATTTAATTTCTTACTCCC
>ML805948.1:26628-40095 GCA_009831015.1 Picea engelmannii | reverse complement strand
ACAAAATTTTAGGAAGGCCATAATTATTACTTAAGTGGTTTTTATTTTAAAATTTATTATTTTATTTTATTTTATCTATTTATTTTATTTTAATTATTATTATTTTTTTTAAAGGTAGACAAAATTTTACCCCTAGCGAAATTGTAGACTTAGAACTTAGATTTTGTACTGGGCGACATTTAATTAGGGAAATTGTTTTAAAATTTCTTAACCTGTTATTTGTCTTAGGGCCATCTAGGTTCACCCCTCTATCATCATCAATGCAATATGCCCTTCAGGATGCACTAGGTGCTCCAAGGGTGCCACTCGCCTCATCTGTTCCCTTGCGCAACATGCCCTTCAGGATGCACTACGTGCTCCAAGGGTGCCACTCGCCTCTTGACTGATTGGTAGACATCAATAACCCCTGGAGTCAACACTCCACCAGGTGAACTTGTGGGAGGCTAAGGGATTCTAAGGAATAAGCCCCCCACCTTATTGTGCGCCCCTTAGAATCATCGTGAGCGATTGTCGCAGTTTTCCCTCCCGGCATCGTGGGTCCTCTCGAACTAGGTAATCATTAACCTACAGTTCGAGCCACGATGAGAATGCTAGTAGGTTATGGCAGCGCTGCTGTCCACACTTCTCCCTCAACATCTCTGGTAGTCATGTGTGAACCCTTTACTCCATATGTGAGTTTGGTCGGCAAGCTATCGTCAGCCTGCATCATCAACAAATCATGTCAGAACATATCCACATCATATCATCTAGTCAGATGCACTAATATCACAATAAAACAATCAAACCCCCATGGCACACTCCCTGACTCGATCCAGAGTCCAAGGGGTTCCATCGATGCCTCTGCATCCTCAAGGTCCAAAACCCTGCACACTTAGTAAAACCGAGTCAATAGCACTTGTCTATGTCAATGTAGTAAAACAACATGTCATCTACCCACAACGCATCATAATCAAAGTCAAATGTTTTAATAGCATAATAATCCGGATCACTTGCGAGCAAGTGTCCTCAAAGAATAAGTTCGCTCAGTGCACCAGAGAGGGATGTTACATACACCCCCTCTTGGTCTAAACTTCGTCCCGAAGTTTCACAGTATAAATGCCGAAATAAGTGTATCACAATATCATATGTCTATCTATCAAAACAAAAATGGAAACTGTTGGCGCATATCATATGCGTCCTCCCAGGTCACCGAGTGTGGACTATAATTGTCCCACTGGACCTTAACCTGATCTACCATTCGACGTCGTAGATGTTGAACGCGATGATCCAAGATGCGGACCGGCTTAGCCGTGAGCGCCCCCTCGTTTGATACCTGCAAGGAACTCATGTCAATAACATATGTAGGATCACTAATATAATGTCTCAAAATAGATACATGAAAAACATCGTGCATATGCCTCAAAGAATCAGGCAAGGCTAGTCGATAGGCCACGGGCCCCTTTCTCTCCACAATCTCGAAGGGTCCCACAAACCTAGGAGAGATTTTAGCTCCCTTCCCAAACTTGATAGAACTCTTATGCGGTTTAACCCGCAAGAAGACTCGATCGCTGACCTCGTAACTATGGTCGACACGGTGCGCATTGGCATAACTCTTATGTCGATCCTGCGCTTCTTTAATCCTTTGTCTTATTGTCTACATTTTCTCTTCCATTTCTTGGATCGCTTCTGGTCCCACTAGGACCCTATCCTCAAGCTGATCCCAACTCAAAGGCGTCCGACATGGTCACCCGTAAAGAAACTCGAAAGTTGCCATTTTAATGGTGCTCTGGTAACTGTTGTTGTAAGCGAACTCTAATAGAGGCAAGAATTCTTCCCAACGCTTTTGTTGGTCCATCAAGTACATGTGCAACATGTCCTCCAAGGGTTGGTTGGTTCGTTCGGTATGCCTGTCAGTCTCCGGGTGATACACAGTACTAAAGTTAAGTTGGGTTCCCAAGGCCTCTTGGAAACTCGTCCAGTAGACACCGATCCTCGATCGGATATAATCCTCTTAGGCACGCCATGCAACCTCACAATCTCACTGATGAAAACTCTAGCTATGTCAGGCACCTGATACATCGTACGCATAGGAATAAAGTGGGCACTCTTCGTCAGAGTGTCTACTACTACGAAAATCGAGTCATGTCTCCTTGTCGTCAATGGCAATCCAACAATGAAATCCATCGAAATAACTTCCCATTTCGATTCTGGAATAGCATGTGGTTGCAGTAATCCTGCTGGGTGTCTATGTTCAGCTTTTACCTGCTAACATTCTAGACATCTGGCCACATAGTTGACTATGTCGGCCTTCATTCCCTTCCAGACAAATAAGGGTTTAAGGTCTACCCTCATCTTCTTGACTCCTGGGTGAGCCATGTAAACTTCTCTACGAGCCTCACTCAGGATCAACATCCTCAGCTCGTCGTTTGGTGATACGTAGATCCGACCTTTAAACCTCAATAAACCATCGTTATCAAAAGAAAATCCCTCATATCGTGGTACCATCATTGTGTTTTGTCTGATAAAACCCTCGACCTCTTTGTACCAGTCATCGTCACGCTGTAACGTTAGAATCTTTTCACATAGATTCGTCTGAAGAGGCAACATCGAAAAGATGCGTGGTCTCCGACTCAAAGAATCCGCCACTCGATTCACTATTCCCTTTATGTAAGTAATATCAAAGTCGTACTCGCTAAGCAATTCCGACCAACGCCGTTGTCGCGCATTCAGGTCACTTTGCGTAAATATGTGTTGTAGTCCACAATGGTCAGTATTTAGTTCAATTTTTCGTTCAACAAGGTAGTGTCTCCAAACCTTCAAGGCATACACGATGGCTAATAACTCCAAATCGTGTGTCGCGTAGTTGTCCTCATTCCTTCTCAGTTTCCTCGAAATGTAAGCAATCACTTGTCCATCTTGCATTAAGACTCTGCCTAATCCTTCCTTGGATGCGTCAGTGCATACCAAGAAGTCTGCGTCCATGTTAGGGACCTTTAGTATCAGTGCGGTTGTCAACAATTCCTTGAGCCTCCGAAACTCTTCCGCGCATTTCTCGTTCTAAACAAACTTCTTATTCTTCTTCTGCAACTCCGTGATCGGATTTGCCATCTTCGAAAATCCCTCGATGAACCGTCGATAGTATCCTACTAAACCCATGAAGCTACGCACCTCCGGGACATTTGTAGGCGTAGGCCATTCCATAATATCCTCAAACTTGGCTGGATCCATGATGATGCCCTCGCCGGAGATGACATGCCCTAAGTAGTGAATATTCGATTGATAATATGAGCATTTGGACAACTTCCCATACATTTTGTGCTCTCGCAAACACTGTAGCACCAAGCGCAAGTGCTCGTCATGCTCCTTCGTCGTTCGAGAGTAGATCAAAATATCGTCAATGAATACTTGGATGAACTTATCCAAGTACTCTCGGAACACCCCATTCATCAAACTCATAAATACCCCTGGGGCGTTTGTTAGTCCAAATGGTAAAACAGTAAACTCGTAATGTCCAAAACTCATCTTAAAGGCGGTCTTAGGGATGTTATCCTCCTTGATCCATAACTGGTGATACCCTGATCACAAATCGATCTTGGAGAACACCGTCGCACCCTTCATTTGATCGAACAGATCATCAATTCTTGGCAATGGATACTGATTCTTGATCGTAGCCTTGTTTAGTTGATGGTAGTCAATGCAAAGCCTCCATGATTCGTCCTTCTTTCGTATGAAAATAACAGGTTCACCCCACGGTGACACACTAGGACGTATCAGTCCCAGGTCCAACAAATCCTTCAGTTATATTTTCAACTCTTGTAACTCCGAGGTCGACATCCGATAAGGCGTTCTTGCTATCGATTCAATCCCCAGTTTTAGGTCTATGGTAAATTCCAACTTCCTCTTCGGTGGCATCCCAGGTAACTCCTCTGGAAAGACGTTTGCAAACTCTCTTACCACCGGAAGGTGTTCTAGACCTTCCGCTACTCCCTTCTCATTTAACGCAAGGATCACATAAATCTTGCACCCCTTGCACATACTCTTCCGTAGCTGTAAGGAAGAGATGAACCTCAAGGAAACTCCCTGGTTCCGTCTGAAAATCACATGTCTCTGTCCCTCGTCATCGATCAAGCTCAACCATTTTGTTTTACAGTTGAGTATCGCCTCATGCGATTCCAACCAGTCCATACCAATCACGACATCATAAGACCCTAAGATCGTGACGTACAGGTTGGCACTTGTGAAAAACTCTCCTAGGTTAAGGACACAGCCTGTAACCTTTCCTCCAACCTTCTATTTGGCTCCCGAATCCATCTCCATGAAGCTAAACTCATCCTGTTCGACTGCCTTTACCTTGATCCTTTTTAGCGATGCACCAGAAATGAAACTCTCAGTAGCACCGGGATCTATCAAAATAATAAGGGTCTGGTCAGCGATGGTACCTGTCATCTCGAGCACAGTCGACTGATGCTCTGCTTGGCGGTTATTCACCACTGCATGAATCCGATGGGCCTTGCCCATATCTCCCACGGTAGTGGGTCTGGATGATCCAGACGCTCTAGTCCTCTCCACTGGGCAATCGTGCTGGTAGTGTGTCTCCCCACATGTCTAACACCCTTCTTCGGCCCAGTAGTCCTGGTACCCGAAGTAGAAGATGACGGCCCACTAGTCTGGAACCCTGGTCTGTTATGCTAAACATGCCTAAACTGCTACTGCTGCAGTCGACGCTGCTGCTGATGCTGTGGTCCCCGATAAGGTGTCCGCTGCTGAGGCGACGGTTGCCGAGGTGTAGTGAAAATGGATCCCCTCTGGAAGCCACGATATCCCAGCGTATGTCTGATGGTGTCGGATTCCGCTGTGATCCAGATGGAACCTGCCCTGCTGGTCTCACTGGAGTCCTGGTTTGACCCCCACTAATAAGCTCCTCCTCTGCTATGAGGGCCTTCTGGATGACATCATGCAAGGTTTGAGGCATCAAAATCCTAACCTTTGCACGTAGATTGTCGTTAAGGCCAGACACAAACCTGTTGACCTTAAGTTTCTCAATGTGAAGGTGCAGAGCATACCAGAGCAGCTCCATAAAATGGGCCTCGTACTCGGGCACCGTTCGACCTCCCTGTCGTAAGGCATTGAACTCATTGAGCTGACGCTCAATGAATTATTCTGAAAGGTACCTCTCTCGGAATCGTTCCTCGAACAGTTCCCATGACACATCTTTGACAATCATGTTCAGCTGTGGTAGGAGCGTCTTCAACCATAGAAGAAAGCTCCCCTTTAGTTGAAAGACCTCCATGCGTACCTTCATGTTGGAGGTGTAATCACGAAGTGCGAAGCACATCGCCATGTTATCCAACCATGCCTCGGCGGCTGTGCCATCCGGGGCACCAAAGAACTCAGGAAATTTGACCTTCTAGAGTTCACGGTGAATGCTACCAGTACTGACCGGAGCGCGTGGTGGAATCTCAGCGGGTGCCAGCGCCCTGGCCTCATCTCTGTCCAAACGATTGATCAGTGCCTTGGACATGCACTGAAAAGATCTCATCATTCCGACCACATCACCAAATGCTATCTGCTCTTGTCTGAGAACCTACTCGTCTCCCTAGGGGTTAGACCCCTCAGGCGTGGATGCTACTAGAGGTGTCGCGCCTCCTCCCCTAGCACCCCGTCATCTACCTCCGTGGTGTCCTCTAACCATGATTACCTGCACACACACAAGTCAACTCGATCAACAATAGTATAATCAATCATATCAACGAAATCCGTAGCGATCCCCAGTCGTAGGTTGAACCTGCTCAGATACCATATGTAATGACCCCTTCCTTTCGTCAACAACCTCTCATAACAAGTGCAATTTTTTTTTTTCATTTTGGTGTGTGCATGTGTACCAGGGAAATAAAGACATTATACTCTGCATCGCAACACGACGACGAACAAGATGCATGCAACTGCGACACAACATAACGACCTAAGATGCACATCAAGCATCTGGAAGCAATGAATGACAACCAACCGATGAAAAATAAGACTGGCTACCCACCCATCCTACCCTGCAACAGTTAGGATCTCCAAGACACATAAGCAACGCTCAAGCCCAGGTTCCCATCGATTTTGACCATTTAAGGTCTCAGGGCTGGCGACTGTTCTGAGGAACCAGGAGGTGTCTACATCCCACTAATCCAACATAAACCGCAATCCCAACTCCGATCATCAATCACACCTAATCATCAATTATTCATGGCATAATAAGATATTCTACTATACTTATCTTTTTTCAAGTAACAAGAGTGTAAATGAGTAAAAAGACACCTCATAAAGAATCATAAATCAAGAGAGGTAATACAATTTTAATCTCATGCAACTTAACTATACATCTTGTTTTTAAGGAATATCTTCTAGGAGTGTGTAAAAGAGAAGATAATATTTATATGTTCATTATGAGAACCTATAAGAAACTCCTTCATCTTTAAGCAATACATGACTTTTAACAACACTTTTACATTAAGCATCCTTTATATGAAACTAATAAAATCATTCATGATAGTAATAAAGAGAAGTCACATCTTGAAATAGATATAAGAAGTATGTACATTAATGCGAGATATAAAGTGTTATCAATCTTTACAAGGTAATAGTCTATTACTAAGGTCATCATTTTCTTTAGAAACTTCAATAAAGCCCTTAAGAGATAGTTATTAATAACATTCAATTCATATAATCCTCAAGATTCAATCACATATCCTCTTCTATATTTCTTCACCTTTAAGTAAGTATCCTGATAAAGAAGGAATCATTAAATATAAACACACATATTATTGTAAACCTAAATCCTAAGATTACTAAATCTCATCTCTTGAAAACCTTCATCAAGGCGGCTAACAAGGATTACAAGATGATGGTAAGTCAATTCCAAATGGTCACCAATCACAATTGTATACTAGTATGAATTCAACAAACTTAAATTGTAATTAAGTCAACCTTGTTAATTTAATTGAGCATTAAGGACGATCTAAATTAAAGATTGACACAATGTATACATTGATACCAATTTCATTATAACAATATATTCAACACTATTAGCAATATTAGTTTATAATGCGCTAACTTACCAAATTAGCAATCATTAAAGCAAGCAGGCTGACTATTACACTTACTGTCCAATTAAGCCCATCAATAAAGGTAGGTAATAAGAAATTTTAAGGCTGAAGGCGTAATATATGGTATTGCTATCTAAGAATAGATATGGTTGACTGTGTTACGGTAAACTGTAAGGAGATATTTGTACTCTATATTAATTACACAAATTTAGCGGTCATGCACCTGATTACCGAAAACACAACCCTTAACGGAAAAAGTGAGGAGAATAGAAATCAGTGCTGACAATAGAAATAAGTTTTGATCATAGAAAGGGATATCGCAGGCTAAGTGAAACGCCAAAAGAATAGGTGCTGTCAATAGAATTAGAAGAGCGATTTACCAGGATACGATGCCAGTCCGAAGCATACGCAGGCTATGTAAAACACACCAGATAGACAGGTAAGATCTCAGGGATCTCCAATATAGTTACTGTATAAGTTAATATGGAACACCAACCACAGGTAAACGCAGGCAAGGAAAAAGTGGTTAAAACGTAGAGGTAACGAATGGCTAAGAAGCAGAGATTCACTGCCAATATCATAGCCACGTACAATGGCACCACTGCAACGAGCACATTATACAGATCCCCGGCCTTTATCATTCTGATCAATGCTCAAAGAATGATCAACACTCTACCCAAACAAAAATATCTCTCACACACACTACCACTCCCAACAAAATACTATAACAGAAGTACTGGAAAAATCTTCTATCTTCATAATTTTAACACCATGAAAGCTTCACCATACTGCATTTTCACCACCACCATTCATGGAATTTCTCTTCTCAGACTACTCACTCTTGACCATTAAAAAAAAATAAAACGGTGGCTTCTCGTCACATTATCAATGATTATGGCTGAATCCACAACCAGATTTCGCAGCCATTATCAGTACTCCTACTGCAAAAGTACTCATGTCTTCAGTACAATATTGTACGATTCTTGTACATTTCTAGAGCCCAAAAAATCTCTGTAAATTGTGTAGCATGCCTTGGGCTTCTGACAAACTAGATATTACACACACAACCTATGCATTATGGCCACTTACATATTCAATCTAGAAAAATACCTAGTAACAAGTTAATCAAATTCTGTGCATATCGACGCAAAAAATTTCATTCGACAAATCAACTTTTTCGACTACAAAATACAAAGAAAAGAAGGGATCGCAGATCGATCCCCGTTACTGGCAAAATCTTACAGCCGCCTCGTTGTCCTGGTCCTCTCAGGCCAGTCAAATCATGTGATAAGACCTTAGGGATTTAAGGGTCGAGATTGGGCTGGGCATAATAATTATAATAACAGCAGCAACTGTAAGATCTCACAGCTTTATCACAGCCTTAAAACCTATTTAAATCTCCATCCACAAAATCAATGGCTAACCATTAAAAACAGAATCTGGCCCTTCAGTGAAAGCATGCAATCATCATTATCCTAGTGCAGAGGCAACCTTTACATCTGTACATATTTACAATCGCTAAGGAAGATTCTTACAACCATTACATATTGACAAATGATGAAGTAATATTTATTTTTCATCCATTATCTATTTAAAATAGCAGAGGTAATATATATTTTTCATCCATTACACAATGACAACGCTGAATAATAATATCCATTCCATCAAACAAGAACAACGCAGATGAAGTCAACTACTTTTCACCTCTCCGGATACCAATATAAAATGCTGACAACAGTAGGAGAACGCCTGTGCCATAGGGATAGATCGTCAGAGGGATCACATGGTTTCCATCAGTCAAGGCACAGAAATTAAACAACAAGGAAGCAAGAATAACCATACGCAGGGGTTGTACTGGAAGGCGCAAGTCGAACAATCAAGCAAGGACAACAACGGACGTAGACGGATGAGTTCGTCCTTCGCTTCACCATCCTCGCACAGAAAAGTAGGGCGTTGAGATCCATAGGTCTTTTAACGCTAAGGTGACGATCGTAGATCAAGCTCCCGGTCGACTACTCAGGCGAGGACTGGCGTGCTAGGGATGAAAGAAATTCAATCGCAAGGGTCACAGTCAACTACAGGGCTGTCGAGTCATGCGGGGATGAAGGCCATGGGAAAACAATCATCCAAACAATCAGCTAGGCTAAGAAAAAGGGGTTCTCTATCAATCTAAACATCCAATCCATTTACAAATCAACAAGCAGATCTGAACATGAGTCCTAATGCATTTTACTCTACAAATAAAAATGGCGTACCGTTGCCTGATCATCCGCTTCGAATGTCGTCCCACACGCTCCTTGCAACTCCCGCTAGCCAACCGTCGAGATTACACCGGTACCTCCCAGCCAATGCTAGGGGTACTCTTCTTTCCCCTTAGCCCCCCGAGCCGCAAAGGGGCCACACACACTATCCAGAGGTTTCTTCTAGCTCCCAGCTCGCCTCACAAGGCCGAGCTACCACTCCTCTCCGAGCTGGGTATCCCAACTCCCACAAGTAAATCAGTCAAGTCGATAATTCTGTAGCTAACGTTACGCAAACAGAAGAAGATCCTTCCTCCTCCTCCTCCCTTCCTTTTATAGAGTTTCGAACTCCCTTTCTTTCCTAAAATCTGATTTAGTTAAAGTTTTTAAAAATAAAATCCCAAAATTTCCTCTCCGTACAAGTGTCCCTCATCCCCTACAATACTCCATGAATTAATTTCTTTAATTTCTTTAATTAAGTAATTATCTTTATTTCCCTCACCCACCTAGAGTTACTCCTAGAATCACTCCTAGGTGTCCCTAGATTCCCTTACAGGTTTTAAAGGCTTTCCCTATTATGAAATTGCTAATTCAGTTTAAAATTAGAAGGCTCTTAAAAGTAGATTCTTTACTAAGTTGGCTTCTTGTTTTTTCCCTTAAGTTCCCCTTTTTCCTTTTTATGTTACCTCTTTTCCCTAGTTTCCTATTTTTTTTATTTTCCCTCTTTCCCCTTTTACTTAGAACTCGAAAAGGTAGGTGTGGAATATAACCCCTTTTCCCTTTTATCATTAATTTAGTATCTTTTTAAATTATCAAAAGATAAAATAAGTAATTCCCTCTTTACTTTTTATATCCACATATTTTATTTCTTATGAATAATTTAATTTCTTACTCCCTTCATGTTACAAAATTTTAGGAAGGCCATAATTATTACTTAATTGGTTTTTATTTTAAAATTTATTATTTTATTTTATTTTAATTATTTTTTTTTTTTTAAAGGTAGACAAAATTTTACCCCTAGCGAAATTTTAGACTTAGAACTTAGATTTTGTACTGGGCGACATTTAATTAGGGAAATTGTTTTAAAATTTCTTAACCTGTTATTTGTCTTAGGGCCATCTAGGTTCATCCCTCTATCATCATCAATGCGACATTCCCTTCAGGACGCACTAGGTTCTCCAAGGGTGCCACTCGCCTCATTTGTTCCCTTACACGATGTGCCCTTTAGGACGCACTACGTGCTCCAAGGGCGACACTTGCCTCTTGAATGATTGGTAGACATCAATAACCCCTGGAGTCAACACTCCACCAGGTGAACTTGTGGGAGGCTAAGGGATTCTAAGGAATAAGCCCCCCGCCTTATTGCGCGCCCTTTAGAATCATCGTAAGCGACTGTCGCAGTTTTCCCTCATGGCATCGTGGGTCCTCTCGAACTAGGTAATCATTAACCTACAGTTTGAGCCACGATGGGAGTGCTAGTAGGCTGTGGAAGATCTGTTGTCCACACCTCTCCCTCAACATCTCTGGTAGTCGTGTGTGACCCATTTACTCCATATGTGAGTCTGGTCGGCAAGCTATCGTCAGCCTGCATCATCAACAAATCATGTCAGAACATATCCACATCATATCATTTAGTCAGATGCACTAATATCACAATAAAACAATCAAACCCCCATGGCACACTCCCTGACTCGATCCAGAGTCCAAGGGGTTCCATCGATGCCTTTGCATCCTCAAGGTCCAAAACCCTGCACACTTAGTAAAACCGAGTCAATAACACCTGTCTATGTCAATGTAGTAAAACAACATGTCATCTACCCATGACACATCATAATCCAAGTCAAATGTTTTAATAGCATAATAATCTGGATCACCTGCGAGCAAGTGTGCTCAAAGAATAAGTTCACTCAGTGTGCCAGAGTGGGATGTTACATCTTCCCTTTCTTCAAAGAATAGAGAAGTGGACTACTGATCTTTTACCCTTCACCACTATCTTTTGAGTAAAGGATCTTTTGCGAGGTTGATTTACAGAGTAACCCAGGTCACCTGAACCGCTTTGAAAGAAATTGGAAATTGCAAGGCATGGACCTTGATAATTGAAAACTTATAAGCAACTAGTGCAAACCTACAAAAGTCAAGGGAGACCGTGAGTAACCTAGTACCGACAGAATTAAGCCAACTTAAAATCAAAATCAAGCTTGGACCAAATTTGTATATCTTTTCTTCCTTTCTTGTTGCAGAAACCCTTCCAACCATAATTCTCCCTTCTCCAGCCATGCTTGAGGGTTTTTGGCTCATCTTTGTTCCCAATAACACCATAGTCAAGCCAACTACCAAGAAGCTTGTACATGTTTTCAACAACACTAGTGGCCAATAAGACTACCAATAGTCTGTTCTCCCCGTAACTCCAATGCCAAAACAACTCATATGTGCCCACAACGACACCTACTCAACGTAGTCACCTTCTGACAACAATATTCTTCAGTAGGGAGGACATCCAATGCATATCTACTATATTGTGTTGTGGATGACATGCTTGAAAATGCACAGACAAAAGAAACAACAGGCTTGCATAGCAAATCGTTCATTCAATAAAAATGCCAAGAAAAGAATACTTGCAGAGCAAATCATTCCTTCAATTAAAGTTCCCAGNAAAAAAACCCAGACATGTAGAGTTGAATATCAGTTAGAAGCAACCCAAATAAATTCCCTAGAAAATAGGCCAGAAGCCAATCTGCATACTCAAAACTTGAGTAGGATAGAGACTCTTGGTACATCTATAGTCCAGTATGATAAAGATGTTGTCACAATTGTTAATATCCAAAAAGTAATCACAAAAGTAGGTTAGAGCAACTCAATCTTATAATCCAATGCAAATATGGGAGTGTTATCACTAATTGACCCAAAAAAATAAAAAAATAAAGAAGAGAAAATGGCTAAACAATCGTAACTAGAATCAAAACATATACAATGTACGATGAAATCTACAAGAAACACTCGAATTGATATTGCAAAAGAATCCATAAAATGCTACCCAACAAGAGAGAACATAATTTCCCGGTATACATTCAGATAACATTAACTATCACCCTTTTAAATCTTCCATCAGGTTTGTGATGTATAACAACATTATGTAGAGAAGCAGTGCAAATTTTGATTTTATTGTTTACGTGCCTCTTTCCAGAAGAACAAGCAAGGATTCTGACCAATGTATAAATTTTGTGAGATGGGAGCTGGGTTTTTTGCCTTGTATGTGCACAGAGGCACCACAATCGAGCGAATGGAAAATATATTTTGCACGATCTGGATAGCAGGCGGTTTTTTTTTTTTAGGGTTAGAACCTATGGGGGACTAGAGCACTCTCTGTGCCAACAAAATCTGGAATGGATTTCCGTTTGGAGTCTGGAGCGAGTCCAACAACGCATCAATCATTGAAAGAGGTAGGGCAGCATGCTAGCCACACAATAGAACCTCCTTTTAAACATCGCCCACCCTAGTGCAGTGCGCTAATAAATGACTCCTCTCCTATTTCCTTTAAAGGTTAACCTACCTGTCATAATGTAGTCTTGGGATACCCGTTTCTCTACCCAATTTCAAGTATCGTTAAATTCCCTCTTTATTTCCTGCTGTACGTTGCCAGACACAGATTCAAGCCACTTAGCATGATAGCATAGCATACGTATTTGGTCATTTCAACTTGCTTTATCATTAAGTTTTGTTTCTCTTGATTCAACTGGTACTCTTTTTTAGAAAATTCCAATCAAAAATTTAAATAATGCCTTTAAGTAGCTCAGTTTTAAATGAAAGTCAAGTCATCCAGGTGTTAAAGTCATTTTAGATGAATTTTTAGTTGGTGTAGCTCTAATATTTTATATCTAGCTTATATTTTCCTTCTTAGTGAATCTTTTGTAGAAAAAGTTTTCAAGCTTCCTATAAAAACTCAAATTACGATAATAAGTTGAAATGATATATCTGGATATTGCAGAACTACAATAACCATTTTCAAGAACAATAAGGAAAGTGTGCTAGAGTGACACTCATTAAGTTGTAATTTATTTGATGAATGTACAATCAATCTTAATGCAGGTTGTCATTATCCCAATCCACTACATACATGAAGGCTGCCTTGTTGCATTCATGTTGTTTAATTGATTATA
>ML805947.1:296436-311167 GCA_009831015.1 Picea engelmannii | reverse complement strand
ATATCCTGTGGAACATGTTTCTTAATTAGGCAATGCATATATCTTCGTCGAGGCTATGGATGCTCGTTGGTAGCAGAGCAAGGTCTATGATATCGGGGTGACTCCATCGTGGCTATGGATGCTCACTGGAAGTGGAGCGAGACCAGAAGGGTGATAAGGTTACTTAGATATTATACAAAATAATACCTTAATACTAAAAGTCAGATCTAATTGGTTTCTTACTCAAAGTGAAGGTCAGTGACAAAAAAAGACCTATCTTTTATGTTTGGTCAAAATTAGATCCCCATGATAGGGAAACACATGATTTCTAAATTGCATATAGAAGGATCTATGGGTGATTTTTGTTTTTTGTTTTATTCTAAGTCTGTATATACTTGAAATTGGTTTGTTTTGATTAGAGGTATGAACAAAGATGCTAGATTTTTCCAGTGAATCATCATTTGTTGAGTGCACAACACACCCTAAAATTTTAAAAATTTGGGTACCACATTTTGGTTATGGTTGGATTGATTGTTGACATTTTTTCTCTTTGGATGTTGTGTTTTGATGCATATATATTTCAGGTCTTTAGGTAGGTTAAGGAAGAGTTGAGGGAAGAAATAAGATCATATTTGAAGAGCTTAGGCCTGGTTCAACACCTTTGTGGCCAAGTCAAAAGACAAGACAAGTGCCTAGAGTTTTGTTCAACAGGCGTGGTTTAAAGGGTAGGTTTCACACTCGTCAGAGACAAAGTGCTTAAACATAGGTTTCTAATCTCCAAAACAAATTATCCTAGGCACCAAAAAATACTTATATCATTTCAACGAAATGAAAAAAATTGATAGTTTGTCAAGAATATGTAAAAAAAATACGTTGAAAGCAAATTACGACGTTTTCCTAGGAGAGATCTAGGAGAGCGTAGCTGGTTCACCAAGACAATAAGAAATGTTTGCCGAGACAATTAAAAAATTTCACCGAGAGTATGGTGTGATGCGCGACAAGAGAGGGATATCGTCTTTCACCGAAACAATGGATAAGAAGTGCCAAATTAACTTTGGCATTAATGATGTGAGTGACAACCAAGGTTTCCTCTGACAGATATAGGTATGTCTGTTTTAAAAGTGTTAAGTTATGAGGAAAAGTAAGGTAAGTTACAATACATAATCCGAAGAGCAAATTGCATGCACAACATGATTTTTTCGGGTATTAGCTGCTGTTGAGGTGCTTTCCTTGTTGTAAATCATTATCCATCTATAGTAGCCAAGCAACAAAGCATCTGAAACTTATTCCTTCCAAGAACATTGCAAGCACATATACTTTGGTATTTTTCGACTCAGAGTTAAGAATGTGTCAATTTCATTATAATTCATTAGGAGTTATGGTTTTAGAATTCATTTGTTTATGATTTCCCTTTTTAAGATAACTTGGAGAAATTGGGTAGTATTGCTTATTACAGTTAAACTTTCTTGAAAACAGGGAACATACCTCAAGGAAAACACCAGTAAAAATCACGATTAAGACACCGAAGGAAAAGTCGAGGGAAGTAGGCGAGGGCCCACTTAGAAAATCAATTGAGTTTGATGATGCAATAGATGATTACATGCCAGTTGTCTAGATTTTGGTTGTTGAGGAGCCTATAATAATCCCAATTTTCAAAGATATGGACCACAACACTAACTCGATGATGGTGTTTCCAAGATGGAATGATTTGTTTATAAAATTCAAATATGAGGACTATCTCGGTACCGTTCCTCAAAATGACAGACCCCTTGGTTCGAGAAGTGGATGACCAAGTGTTTATTGATATTCATAAATATCGACTGCACTCTATGGTCACGAGGGATTTGGTCTTTCTGTGTTCAGAAAACATCTACTAGGTGGTTGATCGAACACTCACAAATGGAAGTATATGTGTGGATTCTCTAGGGAATCATGTTGGTTCTTTCATACTAGAACACGTGAACATCTACTACAAATTTTCGAGACCAAAGGTTTCATTAGACACCACTTTTGTCAACAAGTTTTATAATGACCATGAACTTGGTAAAAACTTATCAGGGTGGTGGAAAGAAGGCAAGAAGTTTGTTAACATGACTAGTGGTTGATACACCATTACTAATCTCCGAGAACCATATATATATCTAATAGCACAATTGTGTCATTTATATGGAGAAAAGGATTGTTCAAGGTTCTTGGATGCTTGGTTTCCATTGACATACATGGTAACTATGATGGGGAAAATATTCAATTGGAAAATTATTTTTTCAAACCAACTTGGTTTAATGATTGAAAAGGATCATCAGCCTAAGAAAACATCAGGTATGGTTCCTACTTTCTACATGGAATCTTATTTACTTGACGTTATTTTTGTCAGTAATGCTTTCCCTGGTTTGAATTTCAGTTGGTACTCTACCGAGGCCCCATTGCATGTGAATTTTCAAGCATTGTGGGAACACAAGTATAAGAAAAGGTACATCGAGATTTGGGATCATTTTCTAGCGAGACTATATTATGTTGTATTTAGAGAATAATGCCTAATGTTATCTGATGATGCAAAGGAATTAATTAAGAAGATAGGTAATTGGTACATTCAAGAAAACTATATGTACATTGGGATTTTCGGTGCAACTAAGCCACCCTATCTATTACCAAAGTATGTGCCAGATTGTCTAGTAATTGGGGTGATTGCATATCATAATGTTTATCAAGGATTTAATGATGCACTTATAAAAGAAGCGAAGAAGAATATTTTCATTCCATACGGTTTTAAGTTGGGCCATTTCTTCATCGAGGATCCCAAACATGCTCACGAGGAGGTTGTTGTACACTTGGAATATCATTTACCTCAAGGGAAATTCTAAAGAGATGATATGAAGGGTCTTGTTTTCAATAGTTGTGTGCTTGTTATGGCATCTTGGCTATATGGTCACTAGTAATAGGAGGAAGAGCTATTTTTTCAAGATGCGAAGGATTAGGATGAAGTGTTGGAGAGAGAAGAATCCACAACTTGTGATTTTTAAGACTATGCATTTTGATGAGAAATTGGCTGACCTAGAGAAAATAATTTCTTCTAAGAAGGATAAGTAAGAGGTACAATAGGCTCAGAGGAAAGAAGAAGCTAAATTGAAAGCTAAGGAAGAGGAATAGGCCAGGTTGCAAGCTGAATAGGCGGCTGAGCAACAAAAAGAGTACGAGTGGAAAGAAAAACAAGAGGAGGAAGATGCTCAACAACAATAATTAGAGGAGAAGTAGAGAGTCATCGAGGAAGAGCAAAGATGGAAGGATTTACTAAAATAGAGAGAGAAAGAGGATATCGAAAAACAAGAAGAAGAGATAAGAATCAAGAGGCAAGAAGAGACTACAACTAAGTATGATGAGCAAGGGAATTCACAAGGAAAACAAGAGTAATCAAAAACTGCTAAGAAGCCTAAAGAGGTCATTGATTTGACTGAGGCCGATGAGAGTGCCTTCGATCAAGAGGAGAATCCAATAAAAGATGAGAATATAGATGGAATGCACAAACAAGGAAATACTAAGCAAGATGTAGCCAAAAGTAACAAAGAAAAGGAAGTTGGTTGATTGCCAAAATCACCGAAAGGAAATACTATAGACAGAGGGAAGGAAACTTTGTTTGAACAATTTCATACACTAGGAAGTATTCAAAAAACATCAACATGAGGTGATAGACAGATTCTAGAACGTTTTCAAGGAGGTAGCTGACCTAGAGTCTATAACTTATAACCGAAAAAGGCATGCCATTGTGAGAAGAACACTAAAAAGGAAAAGGATTGATGTTAATAGTGCTATAAAATGTACAACCGAAGAACCTTTGTTTGACACGTCAAAGGCTAAGCTCAGTAAGCTTGTTGCCGTGGGAGTAGAGATTTCACATGCTACTATTGATAAATTTGTGGTCGATGAAGTTTAAGTAGAATGCATGAAGAAGGAGTTAGAGTTCCTAAGAAATCAAGTGGAATACTACTAAGAATTTGTTGGGACAGTTAACAAATTCAAAGAGCATATATAGGAGGAAGATCGTCGACATGCACAAGTCAGGGTGAACTTTGTTGCTAAAATGAATGAATTGCAAGAGGAGACTTTACTATTGGAAATTATGCACAAAGAGATATTGAAGTGACACGAAATGCAAGCAAGGACATAAGAGAAAGTAAATTATATTATGGAGATTCAGAAAGGTCATGGTGACAAAGAGCATGACATCTGTATGATAATCAAAGAAGGACATGTTAGGATACAAAGATCTCTAGATTATTGGAAAGAGGTGTCATATGGGTAGAAGGATAGATCAATAAAGGAATGGGAGGAATGCACAGAGTTTTGGCATTAGATAGATGAGATCGTGATAACACATAATTTACCTATGTTTGGTCCATCGTAATATTTTCAATCGTTTGATCAAGTGGTAGCTGACTTCAGGAAGGTGGACGAAAAATGTGACAATGAAATCAAAGATATCACGTCGATTGAGCGTGGTCACATTCAGAATTTATGTTAAAATAAATTGGGAATTGAGCCAATATGGAGTTCATGATTCTAGAAATTGATAAACACACCCAACATTTTAGTTGGGAGAGAGAGAACTTATGTGTACCCATGGATAGCCACATGTTCCTCAGCAAAGGTTTTGCGAGGAAATGTTTCAAAAATGTGTCGAATATGATGCTACACATGCAATGGCCAAGACCCCTAGTCAAAACATAGATATTCTTGAAGAGACGGTGACTGATGTACCAACAAAGGAATTGTCTGAAGTGCACGAGCGCACAATAGCGAGATTTGGCACATGACTCAAAGAATAGAAACCTGTTGATTTTATTTACATTTACTTTTCTACCTTTACTACTTTTAGCTTTTATAATTAAGATTGTAAATTAAGTGAGGGGAGAGCTAGCCCTGACTTTTTGACTATTAGAACTTTGAAATTATTTTTTGAGAAACAATGGTCAGCTAGGAATTATGTTCAAGGTTGATCCTTTTCATTAATTGGATCAAAGCAAATGCATTTATTTATTTTTGACAAAGGAATTACCATGCAGTTACCCATGATCATGGATTGTTTTTCCATTGTGTGAATGTATCAATCATTTAGTAAGATTTTAATTTTCTACAAGTTATCTTGCAGTATTGATTAAATTGATTCTGTCCTTTAATAAGGTCACTTTCAGTTTCTGTTTTTCGATTTACTCGTAGAACTAATTATGGGTATTTATTTTATTTTTCATCTCTTTCAACTATATAATGTGTAATTAGTATTAATGCCTTGAAAGGACTATTCCAAACAAGTATATCAAAGAGCATGATTATTTTTATGGATTACTCTATGGGTTATCCTCGAGAGACAATCTCCATGATAGGATTAAGTCACTTTGTTCATTAAGCTTAGTTTTGATAAAACCAAAAGAAACAGAAGAGAAAGAAAGAATTTGTTAAATCCCATCGAGCAGTTGTTGAGCCATTAACTCAGGCAGTTATTCCATTCCAAACAGGGAAGAGTCCAATTGGGCCTCTTCTTTGGATTTAATCCCTACTATTAAGCATTTGGAATCCAACCCACTCAACATATACGAAAGAAAGATCCAGTGTTGCAATCCTCTTGATTCAAATTAGATCATTATATTATTTTTCATCTATCTCAATGCTTTCAAATTGAAAAAAATTGGAGGAATCATTTTGTGGGGTCATTTTAATGGTAGGTCCCAGTTTGGAAAATTGGGGTTTGAAAACTTCTTGAGCCATTTTGAGGCATCAAAAAACATTTTTTGGGGTCAAAACTTTCTCTACTTTAGCTTAGACCCCTTGACGCTATTCTACACAATGAGACCTTTTCAACGGTGCAAAATTCTCATCAATTGGAGCTTGTATAAAAAAACTGTGAGTTGACCTATTATGTTGACCAACATGGTACGAGTGGATGTGATGTAGGAGCATCTGGTAGTAAATTTCGAGATTGACCAAGGGTCACAAATTTTACTAAAGGAGTTGGTTCCCTAATGTTTTATTTTTCATTGTAATAGTTGTATGAGATATATCTAGAAGATATTTTGTTTGATTAGTTGATAGGTGTCAATCTGTTACTAAAATTTAGGAACAAATTCCTAGATTTAGAGTTTGGTTGAGATAGCGTTGGTTTGTGAGATACCCAAGATATGTAAGATTTATTGGTTATTTTGTATTGAACATAGGTTAGCAAGGTGATTGCGTGTACGAGTGTGAGTGTGCAGAGGTCTGAGAGACCAAGAAGGAATTGAGCATTCTTGTTGTAATCTTATTCCTTCATATGCCTTAATGAAAATCATTGTTCATGGAATCATGTTTTCCTACATATTTGGTTTTAAAATCTATGTATAATTTGTTTGGGCAGAGCAATGAGGCATTGTGTTTGCAGGTGATCATGTGCAAATCATTGCTATGGATTCAGAAGTAGATTGAGGTCACAGAGGTGAAGAATAAACCCATAGCTGCGTTTCAGGGCCGATCCAGTCGAGTTTGGTGATTGTAGAATCCATCCTACAATGTAAGTGAGTGGATAACTGAGATTTGATTGGGGTGACCCTTTTCAAATCAATGACCACGATTATATCATTAGGATCCTTCACATAGGGACATCAAAATCTATTAAAGAGTTGTATCACTGATGAACAATCATTGGCGATAAAGGAAAAGCGGGGCCAAATCACAACCGACGACAACTTTATGATCGTCGATGATGTAAGCTAGGTAATTGTGCCGATGAAAAGTAGAGTCAATGATGAAGAGTTGGAAAAATTAAATAAATTGTCGGTGTGGATTTAACCGAAGAAGGAGGTCGACAGTGGAGAGGTAAATGGATATTGGTGAGGTTGAAAGGAATCAATGGTGCCAATTTAATCATTTTAATCTGGATCGACAGTCTAGGATGATGGAGATGGATTCATGTATCGTCGAGCCAAACAAGCCTTGTGTATGTTTCTCTCTGGTAAAGTATTGATGACAATAGATACGTCATCAATACTGGTAGATCATCGATACTGGTAGATCGTCAGGGTTGTTGGGTGTGTGTGTGTGTGTTCACTCCTTGGTTAAAAAAACATCGACGATGATACTGCATATTGCTGGGTCAAGACTGTTGGACATCGTGATTTCTCCACAACAACATGTTTAATTTAGAGCTGCTATTAAGGTCTTTTCAATTTACTATATAATAATAGCATAAGTAAGATCACTGAAAGAAACACAATCACAATGTACACAACATTTATCCTGGGAAACCCTCATGGGGGAGAAAACCCAACAAAAACTTCCTTAATATAGATTGCCAATACAATGCCAAGATAATAAACCAAACAATATAGAATATCCAACACTGAGCAATGCGCCTCTCTCTCTCTCTCTCTCTCTTCTTCTTCTTTCGACAACTGTAGCTTCCTTCAAACTTGCACACTAGATGAGTGACTTGAGTGAGTGTTTGAATGAGGCATCATCCTCTCTCATTTACACTAGCTTCTTGGCACTAGGGTTGTGTCTCTTCACCAAGCTGGGCCGACTTCTTCAATTAGTGGCTAAAACCACTTTAATTATCCCTAGGGGACGACTTCTCAATTAACATCATTTAATTAGGGTTTGACCAATCCAAAAAGGGGATTTGGTCATATACAAAGCTTGACATGATCAATCCACAAAAGGGGATTGATCTATTTAATAATAAATCAATAATAAGTAGAATATACTTCGCAATTACAATATTTCAACACTCCCCCTTAACAAGAAGGGTATTCTACAACATCATCAGGAGATAGAGAGAGAGAGAGGGAAACAACATCATTAGCATCTGGAACACTGAATGACACATCTATAAATCATCAAAAGTTTTTCTCATCATCAATAACATCATCATTCACAACATGGAGTTGGAATAGTATCATCATCATCATTCACAACATGGAGTTGGAATGACATCATCATCATTTTTCTCTACATCAACATCAATTAGTATAACACTAATACAACATCATCAATCAGTACAAGACTGATACATCATCATCAACATCTTTAGCACGAAGCTGAAGTAGCATCATCATCATCATCTTCAGAAGTGGAAAGAAGGATGATCGTGCAGAAAGAAAGCGTGCAAAAAGTGAAGCAATCGCTGGAAGGAAACACAACACGTTCGCATGCAAGAAAGCATGCACAAGGAAAGCAACAGTTAGAAGGAAGAACAACACATGCACATGAGAGGAAGACCTAACGTCAGTAGGGTTAGGGTTTTGGTAATGTATTGTAATGTTTGAAGAGCCAAAGATGTATAAATACCGATACTGAGGTATTATAGAGGGTGTTGTTCACAGATTTTGTAGTTGTTCGGATGTAGTTAGCATTCAGGTTTTTGTATTTTTCGGCATGTAATCAATTCAGTTCTTGATTATTGTAGCTACGCATGAGTGGATGTGATATGTAGTATTTTGCTGTATGAACTATGTTGTAAGATATTGAGCTATAGGAGATGAGAGAAGGTAGATATTGAGGATTAGATCACAGGCCGAGGAGCCTGGTGCGATCTAGATTGCCTCATATAGATCTTATCCATCTGAGGAGAATCGTAAGCACGCGACGTTGTAGATGCAAAACTATCATAATAAAAGAGCCAAGAGCCAAATCTTTGTGGACATAGCCCAGGAGGGGGTGAACCATAGTAATATCTGTGTAATGTGATGAATGCAGGCATATCTTTATCCTTCTTTCAATAGTTATTTGTCGTGCTTAATGAATGAATGAGTTATTATATTGCATATGAAATATGGTTGCGCTATTAAGGGAATAAGATGATGAAGTCACTGCATAGTTGTGAATAACAATAGGTTGCATTTATAAGTAATAATAGATAGTTCAATGGTTAGTGCTCATATCTCATACTCAATCCTAGGTTGTAAACACATGAGTCTTACAACAACCCATTAAAGCTATCTCGGGTGAGGTTGTGCAGTGCATTCTGTGCGCTGTGTTTCCTTCTGGTTTACCAGGAGGGTCGATAGTTTTAGAGGCTTTGTTGGAAACCTGAAAGACATGAACCCTGGGTCAATAAATCAAAGTAGAATAGAGGAAGAGTAACCAACAAATGGTTCCATTGCCGTTGGTAGGAACAAGAGAGGATTGAGTAGATGAGATAAGTCGAAGATTTGTCAGAGGCAGATCAAGAAAAGGTTAGGGCGGAGACCAATGAGCCATTATAAGGGAATGTTGAGACCGTGGAACCCCACAAAAGCAGGGATCGAAAGCTTGTTGAGAACAAAAGAGATAGAGTTTGCACAGAAAGACAATAGAAACCCTAGAATAACACCCCACAAATATCTGGACAAATACGTGTTTACTGATTTGCACAAAGTTTTTTTTTGTGAGTTTCCACACTTATTGCAGGAGTGGATACTAAGGTTGAAGGATAACCATGCAACGAATCGGGTTAGAAAGCTAGAGTGGACTCCAATACAGATTGAGAAGTTACAATAGGTGAACAACAAGTTCACTCACGCAATAGACTTTTGGCTTGACAGTATTGTGGCAGGATTCATAACAGAGTTTGCAGTTGACACAATGAAGTCATACAGTGTAGTGAAGCACAAATTTCTACGCAGACCTTGAGGAAGGTACATTCGATCACTATATTCTTCTATTAATATAATGCTATATAAAAAAGGTGTAATGACAATGGAATCAGACAACTAAACTTCCTTGCGTGCATGGGGGAAGGGGGGAAGAACTGACAGAGAGAGGAGAAATGGAAGGAGGTAAGGATAAAGGCAAGAAGGAGGTAAGGATAAAGGCAAGAAGGAGGAGGAACCCTTAGACCCGATCATGATGGATGATGACCAGATCAAGTGGATCTTGGTGTCAATGGGAAGGACACATAGTGGAGTACCTTCCCAATACAAGGTGAATACCAAGAAGAGAGCCGTAGCCATGAGTGAAGGCTTGGCGAGTGATATGGAAGAGGTAGAGGATCTCCAGGCTGTGGAGCAGATTGAGGAAATCCTGCATGCAACATATGAAAGGAAGATGAGAGGTCCAAGAATTGGAGGAGAAGGCAACCATTCTATCCATATTAATGTCAGTGTGGAACCCATAAATCCATGTTTGACTAATACACCAAAGAGAACACCACCATTTAGACAACCGAAGTTTGGAGGAAGTCCGACAACATGAAGTATATCTATACAAGGAGCAACAACTGGAGGAGCCAGTTCAGACAACACTAGTAAAGTATCTACACTGCGCAGAGGAGGTAGTAGTTCAATATTCAAAATGGTAGGACATGATCCCACCATTAGGTTACCAAAATTTTGGGGAGAAGCAACATAATACCCCGAGAAGCATTTTTTCATTTGTGCAAAGATATGAGAAGCATTTGTTCATTTGTTCATTTGTTTACTGATGAAGATAATAAACTTTCACAACTAGACATTACGCTAAGAGACCGCGCACTAGACTGATACATGAGTCTAGACACAAACAATGCCCTGGGACGATAATGAGACTGACATACATTAAGAAGTTACTGATAAATGAGTTCTAGAAGCCAAGCTCAGAGGATCAATACATGAACGGGATGATTGAAATAAGACAGAAAACAAGAGAGTCTGTATGGGAGATTGATCATAGATTCAAGCGACTGAAGGGAAAGTTAAAATACCTCATGACCGATATGCAACATCGACACCTATTTTTCAACTCACTACTCCCACATTTAAAATACCCGTTGTGAAAACAGAAGTTCCAGGCTCAGGCAGAGGCTCTGCAGGCAGCCCTGCAACTAGAAGAAAACCAGTACCAACAGACAGACCCAACTATTGAAGAACTGAAAGAGGATTTGAAGAATCTAACATTGCAGCTGAACCAGAATAAGAACAAGGACAAACAAGAAGTCGTTTGGTGTACCACATGCATAACGGAAGGACACCACAAGAACGAATTTCCAACGTTCGCACAGTCTATGGCAATAGGAATGCCAAATCTGTTACCACCAGGAGTACTATGGTGCAAAATCTACAAGAAACTGGGTCAAGACCCTTATCACTGCACGATGATGTAGAAATACCAGACAGTCCCAAAGAGCTCATATTGCACCTTTTGTAAGTTAGTGGGCCACGACAACAAATATTGTAGAAATATGGAGTTGATGTGAGAAAGGACATCATATGCATATAGAGTATAGGCCGAAATGATGACTGGGCAAGCAACACCAAAATTAAATCCCGTCCTGGCTCCATAAAACACTGCGCAACATCAGTATAATACTGCGCAACAACCATACAATAACGTGCAGCTGCATTACAACCCGACACAACCTCAGTACAATACCACGCAGTATAATCAGGCGCCTCAGTGTAACACGCCGAAAGGCGATCGAGCATGCTACAGAGGCAGAGGACGAGTGAGAGGAGGTTTCGGACGAGGTAGAGGACCAATCACATGTCACAATTGTCAACAACCAGGACATTCTGCAAGAGAATTCCCGCTACCACCAACGACTTTTATGTATTGTCGCTTATCGGATCATGATACCGAAGAATGTCCCACACTACTAGTAAAGATCCAAGAAAAGAGGAACCAAAACAACCAGAACATTCAATGGCTCTCAGTCGAAGCAAGGGATGAAGGGAGAAACATCAATATCATTACTCGCGGAGGAGCTAAAACAAGAAATGACGCAGTTCGACAGGAACCAGAACAAAATCATTGGGTGAAGAAGAACACCGAACCAAAGAAGCAGTTTGACACACAAAAAGAGAAGGAGATATTCAATCAAGTCAGACAAGAATTTTAGAAGGGGGACATGGCGTCAACTTCAACTGTGCAGCAGAACAAAGAAGCACCAGAATACGATATGCCTCCATTGTTGGATCATACCAACGAAATGCAATCCACGGGACAAGTAAGTACAATCAAAGGCTTTTTGCAATCATGTGTAAAGGTACTAAACGATCCATCATCTGTGAAAATATTTCAAAGCATACTATAAAAATGTAGCATTGAGATGAAAGGAAAGCTAGAACCAAAGAGAGTCAATCACCTACATACAAGAAGAAGAACAAGTAGGGAGTTCAGACTAAATTCCAACATCGAAGATTTCAACATGGGAGACATTATACTAGATCTAGGATCTAAAGTGAATGTATTACCAAAGAAGACATGTCAGTGTATAGGAGAGCCAACATTAGGATATTCACCTATTCAATTAAAATTGGAAAACCAACAGAGAGTCTTACCAATCGGTAGACTGAAAGGAGTGACAGTAGATCTCAGTGGAGTGTGCACTAAAGAAGACTTTGAAGTCATTGAAATAGTAGACGACACAACACCTTACCCAACGTTGCTTGGCCTAGATTGGGCATTTGACAACCAGGCTATAATCAACTTGAAAACTAGGAAAATGACATTTGAGTCAGAAGAATATAGGGTCATCGCACCATTAGACCCATCTGAAGGGGAGAGGTTTGTAGAACCTACTTGCCTAGACCTAGAGGAAATCGACCAGTTGTATAGAACAATTGCGCGCGATGAGGATTACGTAAACCCAACTGCAGATGGGATACTCAGTTGGCAGAGCATTACTTCATGTGAAACAGACTCAGACACTGGGTTAGAGAACTGGCAGCAAAGGCTACACAAAGTATCCACGAGAAGATGTGCAAAAATATACTGCGCAGTAAGATGGGTAGGCACAGAAATCAGAGAACCACCCAGTTTCCACGGAATAAATGATTTGGAAACATTCTTGACACAATATGAAGACATAGTGTCAGAGAACTAGAGATTGTTAGCAATTGATCTAGCACTCAAGGCCACACCTGCAAGATGGTGGGGTGCGCACAAGGAGACCATCACAAATTGGTACCAATGTAAGAGGCTATTGCGCATAAGGTTTGACACATAACAAAAAATCAACAAACAACAAAAGTACGATGGACATGGGACACGAACGGAACACTTGGAGGCATGTAGAATGCTATGGAAAATGACACCCCCAGAGGAATGGCCTCATCACTTCATACACACTCTAGAGTGCATACCAACGAACTGGTATACAGACCAGGAGTTGCGCAAAGGAACTGTGACATGGACGACATTGCAATAAAATTTTACCATCACATTTTCATTCGAACATGAAAACCCTAACATAGATGCAGCCCTTAAACAGATAAGAGGAGTCATATTCATCAAAGACCCATAAGTATAATTGATCACAAAAGAGAAACAACGGAACAAACAGACAGTTAAGGAATTGTTGTCTTGTTACCACGTACAAGAAGAAGCACCAGATGAAGATGGTCCGCGCGATATTCAGATTGAAGAAGTAGAAGGCGAAAGAGATGTGGAAGGACCATCCATAGAATCAAAAGTCACTTCAACACTGATCAAAGTAGAGAAATTCAACATTGGGACAACCGAGCATCCCAAAATGGCCAACATTGGAGATTACTGGGATGAGAAAACTATAGAAAGCATCACAGAGTTGTTGCGTGAATACAATGGCTTGTTTCCTACAACATTTACAGAGATGAAGGGTATATCCAGAGAGTTAGGCAAAATGACGATACTACTCAGACATGAAGCGAGACCTATTAGACAACGACTCTACAGATTGAACCCTATATACAAACATAAAGTCAAAGCTGAGATTGACAGGATGCTCGAAGCTGACATCATAGAACCGGTCGAAGAGTTAGAATGGATAAACCTGATGGTAGTACAGGACAAGAAACAAGGAGGGATCAGGATATGCGTCGACTTGAGGAAATTGAACGATGCATGCCTACACAACCCATTCCCTACACCTTTCACGGATGAGGTGTAAGAGAATGTAGGAGGACATGAAGCGTACTCATTCACTGATGGATTCTCAGGTTACCATCAGATTAAGATAGCAGAAGAGGACAGATACAAGACCACATTTACGACAGAATGGGGATCTTATCAGTACACAGTTATTCCGCTTGGACTGAAGAATGCACCATCAATTTTATCCAGAGTGGTCATCGCAACATTTAAGGAATTCATCCATCAGTTTATCGAAGTATACCTCGATGATTGGACAATCTATAGTCTATTAAAAAACCATGTGGAAGTTTGATGACTGATGTTAGAAAGATGTAGAGAGTGCCAGATATCACTAAACATAAAGAAATGCATATTCAGAACACCATTTGGGATACTATTGGGCAACATAGTATGTAAACAAGGTTTATTAGTAGATCCGGCAAAGATCGCAGTAATTGTTAATTTACCACCACCAAAAATAGTCCATCAGCTAAGAGCAATGTTGGGACACACATGTTACTACAAGAAATTTATCAAAGGATATACGCAGATCAATGCACTGATGGAAAAGATGCTAAGAAAAGATACAAAGTTTCAGTGGAACGACGAGTGTCAACATGGTTTGGATACCTTGAAGGAAAAGATGGTCACTATGCCAATATTAGTATTTCTAGACTGGGACAAGACATTCCACGTACATGTAGATGCATCAACCATAACACTTGGAGCTATCTTGGTGCAACCAGGAGTAGGAGACTTGGATCACCCGATAGGATTTGCGAGTAGAAAGTTGTCAGAATCAGAGCAGAACTATAACACTAAAGAGAGAGAAGGCCTAGCCATGGTTTATGCACTGCAAAAATACAAACATTAATTATTGGGAAAACACTTTAATATGTTCATAGATCACTCAACCCTGAAATACCTAGTCAACAAGCCAGTG
>ML805947.1:275782-291953 GCA_009831015.1 Picea engelmannii | reverse complement strand
TAATTTTTTTTTTTTTTTTAAGGTTTTTGATATAAATTTTAATTTTTTTTGTTGTAGTTTTAAGGTTTTTCAACTTATTTTTGTTAATTTTTATTTAAAATTTTTTAAATTGGGGTTTTTTTTGTATGTTTTTAATTTTTTTGGGTTTTTTTCACCTTTTAAAAGTTTTTTTGGGTTATAATTTTTTTTTTTACCTTTTTTCTTAATTTTTTTCTCATTTTTCTTACTTTATATAATAATAATAATAATCTATTTTTAAGGTCACGACCAAGCCAGCACACCAAATTGGTGTATGAGACCCCCTTGTTTGTGGGGCAAGGGACCCCACCCCCTTGTTTGTGGGGCAAGGGACCCCCCTCTGCCCAACGATTTGACTGGTAAAGTCTACGAAGGTATACATACCCTACCCCCCTCTGGATTTGAACCTGTGACCTCTTAAGAGGAAACACATGTTCTTAACCATTAGGCCCACTCAGGCTGTAACATATATATATATATATATATAATTTTATGGTTTTCTTTTCCTCTTTAGTTTTTTAGGTTTTTCTTCAATGGTTTTTTCTCATATAAATTTGTTTTTAAAATGTTTTTGTTTTTTAAATTTCAATTCAGTTTGTTTTCTTATTTATTTTAGTTTTTAATTGATCCAAAAAAATGAATTATATATTTTTGCTAAATATTTAAAAATATTCTTATTTAACAACAATTATTTTCTATGTATTGAAGTAAGGTAAAAAAAGTGTGTTAAAAATGATATTTTCCACTATATTTAAAATGTATGGAACCATGAATTAATTAAGGACAGATAATTATATGAAAAATCCTAATTTCAAAAAAATAAATGGTGTACTACATTTTTAACATTGGATGAAGCATGGAAATATGATTGAAAACATGATTTAATAAAAATAAAATAGAAAAGTTTGAAAATAGATGAAAAAACGTCGTTGAGAAAAAAGAAAAAAAAAATAAAATTGAACAATTTGAAAATACATGAAAAAGCGAGCATTTAAAAAACCAAAGTGGAAACTTTATGTATCAGAAAATTTAAAATATCAAAAAACCACCTAAAAATGGACGGGGGTGCTACCAGTAGCACCATTTTTAAAAACAAGGTAAAAAAGTTGACCCCCCAAAAAATGAGAACTCTGTAGAGTTCTCGTTAAGTTGTTAACTATGTTTAGACCAAAGCCGAATCAGGGAGTGAGGTATTTGTTGCTTAGAGCCAGGCCAGACTCGAGGAGCAAGAAGGCAGACAGGTCCATTTTTGAGGGGTGCCTATGTGACCTACAAGAAGCCATCTCCAAGATGTGGAGAATCACACCAGAAGCTGTTGCGCGATATGCAGACATCGCCAATTTCTAGGCCACACGAAAAACAATGTGGATACATGCAAGGAAGGATCCAGTTAAACAATGGCTACAGATGCGCTATTGCATCATAGAGGGTGATATTGACATGGTCATCAGTGAATGGGTCGATGAATGGAGGATCCGAGCCATTACCTAGGAAGTGTTGGAAAGAACAATGGAAGAAGAGGCAGAGCAGGGAGAAACACAACCTCCAGAAATGCAGGTGCCCAAGAGACCAAGAACGGGCCAAGGCAAGACAACACAGACAACCGAAGGGCTAGAGGACAACGACCCATAAGGGGAAGAAGGAGAGTACACAACCGACCAAGGGACAACATAAACAGGCTGAGGGAGCACAAAAGACCACCCCAAATCCCAACACACAGGAACCATGGGGAAATAAGAGACTAGCCACGCAGGCAGGAGGCACGCGCAAGAAATCAAAGGCACAACGAACACTGCCAGAATATACGATCACAGAGGATGATGGGGAAATGATCGCCAGAATGATTTAAGATTTTCTAACGGAGGACCTCGACCATGCTACACGCCACATGGACATGATCCAAGAAAAGTTGGTAGACATGCGACAACTCATCAAGCAGCTCGGGGAAGGACCGACAACAAACAACATGGGAATCAGACCATCAACACTGCAGATAGAAGGAATAGTGCATTTAGAAGAACGAGATTCAGTTCATGCAATATTGGAGCCACACATAACATTCCACATCAACCCTAGTATGCTGTGCATGGACGAAATTGTGGGGCAGACACCCTTGAAGGACTTAAGCCAAATCCAACTTGTGTTGACAAGGATGCCATCAGGGACGCTACACAGGTTGCAAGTGAGCGTAAACCATGAGGTACAATCTCGCGCACGCAGAGACTTAACCGAATCAAAGTAGGCAACAAAGAAGAGGGACGCGCTTGAAATAGTATATGAGAAGGCTAAATTTGAGACCTAGGAGGAAAGGGAGCGCATAAAAGGATTGGAGTAGAAATTGGCAGGAACTTATGAGAAGATTCCACAGGCCGTGCAGAGTGAGGTAATCACAATAGCTGAAAATATTGATCGGATTGCGCAGGCAATTGATCAATATCAGAAGGAGATCGAGAATCTCCGAGAAAAACTCATACCGACCACTCCACCAACAGTTAAAGAGCAAAGGAAGCAGGAAGCAACAACACAGCTACATGAGATAGAGTAGTAGGTTAGCACAACAACTGATCTGTTTGAGAAAGCAGCACAACTTTGGACCAGGTTGGAGGAGGATCAAGAGGTCCACAAATGGGACATGGAAGAAGAAAGGATCAACGCATTGATCCAAGTACTCAAGCAGAGGCAGAAGACAATACCAATCCCAAAACACGTCAAAGGGACGTAGGATATGAAGAGATTGTAGGCAAAGCTAATCACTGCGCAAACTTAGAAACAAGAGCGCCAGGCTCAAATGGAACCACTGCAAGAATGGGTAGCAGAAGTCCTGGCACATGTAGAGGAAGATAAGACATAGATAGCACATACCCATGAAAAATGTTCAGGATTGATCAATGATGAAGTTGCAGTCCATGTAGTGGACACAATCAAGGAGCATACCATGCCGGCATTGACACAAGCAACAAAGCTCAAGGAAAAGTTCCAGACGCTCACCAAGGAGATCGAGGAAGCTTAGAAAGATTAGGTGGCTCAGGATGAGCCACATGTTAGTGTTGGGGGCCTGTTGGCGGCAGACCGAAGTGGAAAGAAGGATGATTGTGGGGAAAGAAAGCGTGCAGAAAGTGAAGCAACAACTGGAAGGAAACATAGCACGTGTGCATGCAAGAAAGCGTGCACAAGGAAAACGACAGCTGGAAGGAAGAACAACACGCGCACATGAGAGGAAGACATAACGTCAGTAGGGTTAGTGTTTTGGTAATGTATTGTAATGGCTGAAGAGACAAAGAGGTATAAATACTGATACTGAGGTATTATAGAGGGTGCTGTTCACATATTTTGTAGTTGTTTGGAAGTAGTTAGCATTCAAGTTTTTGTATTGTTCGGCATGTAATTAGTTCAGTTCTTGATTATTGTAGCTACGCATGAGCATATGTGATATGTAGTATTTTGATGTGTGAACTATGTTGTAAGATGTTGAGCTAGAGGAGACAATAGAAGGTAGATCTTGAGGATTAGATCGCAGGTTGAGGAGCCTGGTGTGATCTAGTTTGCCTCATATAGATCTTACCCACCTGAGGAGAATTGTAAGTGATCGATGTTGTAGATGCAGAACTATCATAATAAAAGAGCCAAGAGCCAAATCTTTGTGGACGTAGCCCAAGAGGGGTGAACCATGATAATATCTGTGTAATGTGATGAATGCATGTATATCTTTATCCTTCTTTCAATAGTTATTTGTCGTGCTTAATGAATGGATGAGTTATTATATTGCCTATGAAATATGGTTGCGCTATTAAGGGAATAAGTTGATGAAGTCATTGCATAGCCATGAATAACAGTAGGTTTCATTTATAAGTAATAATAGATGGTTCAGTGGTTAGCGCTCATATCTCATATTCAATCCTAGGCTGTAAACACATGAGTCTTACAACCACCCATTAAAGCTATCTCGGGTGAGACTGCGCAGCGCATTTTGTGCGTTTTGTTGCCTTCTGGTTTACCAGGAGGGCTGATAGTTTTAGAGGCTTTGTTGGAAACCCAAAAGACATGAACCCTGGGTCAATAACTCAGAGTAGAATAGAGGAAGATTAACCAACATTATCCCTAGGGGACGACTTCTCAATTAGCATCATTTAATTAGGGTTTGACCAATTCAAAAAGGGGATTTGGTCATATACAAAGCTTGACATGATCAATCCACAAAAGGGGATTGATCTATTTAATAATAACTCAATAATAAGTAGAATATACTTCACAGTTACAATATTTCAACACTCCCCCTTAACAAGAAGGGTATTCTACAACATCATCAGGAGAGAGAGAGAGAGGGCAACAACATCATCAACATATGGAACATTGAATGACACATCTATGAATCATCAAAAGTTTTTCTCATCATCAATAACATCATCATTCACAACATGGAGATGCAATAGTATCATCATCATTCACAACATGGAGTTGGAATGACATCATCATCATTTTTCTCTGCATCAACATCAATTAGTATAACACTAATACAACATCATCAATAAGTACAACACTGATACATCATCATCAACATCTTCAGTGTGGCTGAAGTAGCAACATCATCATCATCTTCAACATGAAGCTGAAGTAGCATCATCATTATCATCTTCAATGTTAAGCCCTAAATAGTGGCACATTACCCCTTAATTGGGTAACATTACATTAATAATGTTATTTTATTTACGTCGGCTTGGATCCATTAGTTGCAATTATACCTCCTAGTCTCCTATATATACCAAGGAGACATTTTCATTTGGAATCATCTTGTATTTGGAAATTTATGTGGTGTATAAGGAGGTTTCCCCCTCGAAGAGGCTTATTATCTGAAATTTTATCTTTTTCAAGGCGTTGAGTACTTATTCTGAGGTTTTTCTATGCTATCTTGATATTTGGTTCTTAACATTTGGTATTAGAGCTCAAGGTCTTGGGGTTTCATTGCTACATCTGAGACACCTTGGAATTTTCACTATAATTTGTTTTCTATGATGTTTCAGAAGGAAATTCTTGGAGGATATTTAGTATACAGATCAAGGTATGTTGGGTTGAAATTTCAGCTCTCGAGGCCTTATACTTTCAGAGATACAACTTGTGTAAGATAGGGTTTTGGAATCATCCTGAATTTAGACATCACATAATTTTCACTATGAAATTATTTCTATAACTTTTTAGACTTTGAAATCCGGAGGATGTTCACAAAAATTATTAATCTATCTATGATAAAAATTTCAGATTCTGGGTCATTTTACATTTGTATATACACCCTATGGAATATAGGGTATCTGACTAGTCCTATTGACTAGTCTCAAGAAGGTGTTCCGGGCAAAACTATCATAAATTCTTCCTCGAGTATCCAAATTGAGTGAGATTAGTTTCATTGGATAGTGGACAATCTGTAGTATTTCATATACGATTTTCAGAATTATATATCAATTATTTTGTGTGGTAACTCTATATAAGTGAGATCTGCTGGAAAGGCCAAAAATCAACAAGTTGTGGGGAAGTTACCATAAATTCCACTTGACACATCCAATTTTGATCAGACCTATGGCATTGCAGAGAAGAAATATCAAAGAACTACAAAAAACAAATTTTCATACCCAGAAGGGACAAAATTTTGGAGATACAACAAAAGAAAGATTGTCTAGAAGAACCACCTCAAAATCAAGGTTTAAAGTGATACTTGGCCAACATGCCACCAAAAAATGGAACTTCTACACCAAATAAGCCTCCAGACAGTCCTACTTGGACTCTTGATGAAGGTGAAGAAATGCGTAGGGACATAAATGATTTAGAAAAGAAGACAATAACAAAAGATGAACTACAAGGGGTGATGGATTCAACGGAAGCTAAGTTGGAGGCAATAATGGATACTAAGATGGATGGTTTAAAAAGGGAGATCATAGAAGGATTGAAAAATTTCCTAATAGAGAGGACACTTGAAAGTGAAAATGTATCCCATGAAATTCATGATGAGGACACAAGGAAGATGAATCAAGAATGGAGAAACTCTAAGCTTGGGTTGAAGACCAACCACTTTCCTAAGATCGATATGAGGAAGTTTGATATAAATGACCCAATCACATGGATACTTCAGATGGAACAATTCTTTGATCTACATAATGTGCCACATACACAAAAGGTACAAATTGCTTCTTTATATTTAGAACCCAATCAATTTGTGTGGTATCGATGGCTTTGTTCTCGCAAATCACTCGTCACTTGGACAATTTTCACAGAAGAAATGATAGCACACTATGATGATACAAGGAGCAATACCTTCTTTAGCTAATTGATAAATCTCAAGCAAAAGGGTTCAGCTACAGAGCACATTGAGAAATTCCAAAGATTGAATATAAAGGTAACAGATATTCTAGATGAGCACTTGATTGATGTATTCATAGGAACTTTAAGGGATAACATTCAACATGAGGTTCGCCTTTGGGAATCCAAATCACTGGAGAATGCATTTAGAGTGGCAAGAACTGTTGAAAGTAAAAATATGGCTATGACTACTAGAAGGACCACTCCTAACATCTATCGAGAGAATAATGTTCCTTCTTCTAAAACACCTCAATCCACAAGGTTGACACCTCAACAATTGGAGGAAAGAAAATAAAAATGTTTATGCTTTAATTGTGACATCAAGTACAGTAAGGGACATAAGTGTGGTGAGAAGAAATTATTCTACATATATTGTGAAGAGGAAGAAGAACAAGAAGAACAAGAACCATCTCAAGATGAAAACGTAGAAGCAATTTCTTCTGAAGAGTTGACTCCCACAATATCATGTAATGTATTGGATGGAATTAACACTCCTCAAACCCTCAAGATCAAAGGATATATCAAAAAGAAAAAAGTAATAGTCCTAATTGATTCTGGTAGTACTCATAATTTCATTCACTATAAATTAGCCAAAGCTCTCAATTGCTTTGTATATCTAGCACCATAGTTTCAAGTAATGATTGCAGATGGAGGAACTATCAATTGCTTAGGAAAATGTAATAAGATCAATATTACTATGGGGGAATATGTAATGAATAGTCTAATGATTTCTATACCCATGGGTGGTGCTGATGTCGTACTAGGAATCCAATGGTTAAAATCATTAGGAACACTGGCTTTTAATTTTCAAGAAGTTTTCATTGAAAGGAAAATAAATTGAGTTAAGATGTATCACATGGAATCCCAATAAGGTGATAAGCTCTAGTGGCATGACAAAATTATTGAAAAAGGGGAATCAAGGTGTAATTGCACAACTATGCTCATTAGATGTTCAAACATCTAAGCCATCTATTCCCCTAGATCTCCAAGGGATCATTGATAAGCATTCCAAAGTATTTGAAGATATTCCCAAAGGTCTTGCACCCACTCAAAATCATGATCATGATATTCACCCAATTCCTGGGAGTGTTCCTCCTAACATCAGGTCGTACAGATACCCTTATGCCCAGAAGAGTGAAATTGAGCATATGGTTGAAAAAATGTTAGAGGTTGGCATTATTAGACCTAGCCAAAGTTCTTACTCTGCACCGGTGGTAATGGTATTCAAGAAAGATGGCTCATGGTGTATGTGTCCAGATTATAGAGAGCTCAACAAGATCACTATTAAAGATAAGTTTCCCATTCTTGTCATTGATGAATTGTTAGATGAACTACATGGAGCAATCTGTTTCACAAAGTTGAATCTCCATTCAGGGTATCTTCAGATTAGAATGAAGGAAGAGGATATCCCAAAAACAACATTCCGAACTCATGAAGGCCATTATGAATTTTTGGTCATGCCTTTTGGCCTTACAAATGCACCTTCCACATTCCAAGGGTTAATGAATTCCATTTTCAAGCCCTTCCTTCTAAAATTTGTGTTAGTATTTTTTGATGATATACTATTCTATAACAAGTCTTGGGAGGATCATGTGCGACATGTTGACACAGTGCTACAACTATATGACAAACCGTGCAAATGTTTCTTTGGGTTGAAGGAGGTAGAGTATTTGGGTCATATTGTATCTCATGAAAGTGTCAAGGTAGACCCTAACAAGATTAAGGCCATGATGGACTGGCTGATTCCCAAAACATTGAAGAATTTTAGAGGATTTTTGGGTTTGACAGGTTACTACCGCAAGTTTGTTCGAAACTATGGGAGAATAGAAACACCTTTAACGATACTTACTAAGAAGGATGAATTTTCATGGACTCCAGAGGCAACTAAAGCTTTTGAATAACTTAAAGAGGTGATGTGTAAAGCTCCTCTCTTGACAACACCAAACTTCACAAAAACCTTTATTGTGAAATGTGATGCCTCGGGAAATGGCATTGGTGCTGTCCTAATGCAAGAAGGAAGGCCCTTGGATTTTGAAAGTCGGCCACTCAAGGGAAAGGACTTACACAAACCCATTTATGAGAATGAAATGATGGAAATACTACATGCAATGGAGAAATGGCACCCTTACCTAATAGGTAGGCACTTCGAGGTCAAAACAGATCATGATAGTCTTTAATACTTCTTGGAACCAAGACTATCTTCAGAAGAACAACAAAAATTGGTGACCAAGATATTGGGTTATGATTTTGAAATCATCTATAAAAAAGGGAAGCAAAATGTTGTGGCAGATGCGCTCTCAAGAAAGGATGAAGATGTTGAGCCCTTTCTCTGTGTTATCTCGATCATCCAACTTGATTGGATAATAGAAGCGAGGGATGAATGGAAGAATGACGAAAATGTGTAGACTCTCATTCAAAGGTTGGAGCAGGATTCTAGTGCATCAGATACATTTACATGGAAAAATGATTCACTATGGTACAAAGATCACTTATATTTATGTAATAACTCCCAACTCAAACAAAACATACTATTAGAATTGCACACCTCTCCGGTAGGAGGGCACTCGAGAATTTTGAAAACCTACCATAGGGTCAAGAAGGATTTTTTTTGGGATGGCCTTAAAAATGATGTTCAAAGGTTTATAGAAGAATGTTTGGTTTTCCAACAAAATAAGGTGGAAACAATTAAGACCCTGGGTCTTTTACAACCATTAGCCATCCCAAGTCAGCGCTAGGAGAAGGTTTCCATGGATTTCATCACAGGGTTACCGAAGCATGAAGGAAAGAGTGTCATCATGGTGATTTTTGATAAACTGACCAAGTACACACACTTTTGTGTACTCTCTCATCCCTTCAAAGCCAGTACAGTTGCCACCACATTCATAGAGACAGTTAAAAAACTACATGGAATTCCAAAGATTATTGTAAGTGACAAAGATCCTATCTTCACTGGACATTTTCGGACATAATTATTTTCTTGTTTCAACACTCAATTGGCTCATAGCTCATCATATCATCCTCAATTTGATGGACAAACTGAGATAGTGAACAAATTTATGGTAGGCTACCTTCGTTGCTTTGTCTTTGATAAACAAACACAATGGTTCAAATGGTTACCCTCAACAGAATGGTGGTATAACACTTCCTTTCATACTGCAACAAAAATGACACCATTTATGGCACTCTATGGATACCACCCTCCTTCCATCACTTCTTATCTAAAATAAAAATATAAGGTTCAAGCAGTGGAAGATCACATCGAGCATCAACAAAAATTTCTCCAAATCTTAAAGGACAACCTGGCCATGACACATAATCGCATGAAACAACAAACATATCAACATCGTAGTGAAGTAAGTTTTGAAGTAGGGTATTGGATGTTTTTAAGACTACAACCATACAAACATATGTCCCTCAAGCAAGCCAAGAAGGATAATAAATTATCACCAAATTACTAAGGAACTTATAAGGTGTTGCAAAATATTGGTATTATGACATACAAATTGGAGTTGCCTGCATCCTCACGAGTACACCCAGTTTTCATTGTTTCATGCTTAAAGAAGGTTATAGGTGACAATATCCCAGTTCAAACTATATTGCTAGAACTTGACGAGGAAGGAAAAATCATATTGGAGACTGAATACATCACTGACACAAGAATTCGCTAGCTGAGGAATAGATCCATTTCAAAGTATCTCATTAAGTGGAGGAAACTTCCTTTTAAAGATTCCACTTGGGAAAATGAGTCTTTTACACAGAAGCATCCATAATTACTCAAGCGTCGTAGACAACACTTGTCTCAAGGGGAGGGGCATGTTAAGCCCTAAATAGTGGCACAATACCCCTTAATTGGGGAACATTACATTAGTAATGTTATTTTATTTATGTTAGCTTGGGTCCATTAATTGTAATTGTACCTCCTAGTCTCCTATATATACCAAGGAGACATTTTCATTTGGAATCATCTTGTATTTGGAAATTTATGTGGTGTATAAGGAGGTTGCCCCCTCGAAGAGGCTTATTATCTAAAATTTTATCCTTTTCAAGGCATTGAGTACTTATTCTGAGATTTTTCTATGCTATTTTGATATTTGGTTCTTAACTTTCAACATGAAGCTGAAGTAGCATCATCATCATCTATTGGATTACTGAGAGGGGGGGGGGGGTGAATCAGTAATAGAGAAATTTAATCCTTTTAAACTAAATAATCCAAGTGTTATGTCAATGTAGAATTATCACCCAATAATGAGCAATGAACAAATGAACAATCATACACATACACAGTACACCCGTGTTTTACGTGGAAACCCAAAGTGGGAGAAAACCATAGAATGCTTTTTCTTATATGTCTTGAAGAATTACATTCATTGGAAGCACCAAATTCCTTTGTTTTCCAGCTGCAACTGGAAGGAGGCTCCAACCCCCTAGTTTATCAGGCTACAACTTGAGGGAAGCTCCAACTCCCCAATTATCTGGCTACAACCAGAAGGAGGCTACAACCTCCTATGTTCCCCGACTACAACCGGAAGGTGGCTACAACCACTTGTCCTTGCCCCGTCCAACCGCCCTGAAGTAGAAGTATAATGATGGAACCACTGTCACACTATCACTGTGAGATATACCACTGTAAACCTGTACTAATAAATCTGAACCATGCATCAACCATGCATCAACCTGTACCTCAACTTGTAATCAACCTGTACCATAAACAAGTGCATCAACCATGCACCAACCTGTACCAAACAACCTGTAATAAACCTGTACCATAAACAAATGCATCCAACCATGTACCAAGTATGTACCAATCATGTGTCAACTACTCATCAACTATGACTCATCAATATTTACCAACATCATCAACTATACACCTCATGTATGTGCGAACTCATCAACTACTTGTCTCAACCATGTACTCAACATGTACCTCAACCAAAATAACTCATTAATTTCATCATCCAAATCTGATTTTTAGATCTGTAATAGACCTGGTGTATATGATCACATTCTTTCAAACCTTCCTTAACTTTAACAACAAGAGACTAGCATTTTCATCAAACGTTTCTTTAGTCTCACATACCTAGTTTTGGATTAGTCAACAACCCTAACTTGAAGTAATCATAAATTTGTACCTGTAATGAATAAATATCTGAAACTTATACACAATGTTCTTCAATGTGTACTGTTCAATTCCTCCAGGTGTCACTACTTGGAACCTCTCATAAAAGGAGTACTAGAAAAAATGGCATACCTTGCTGAATTCTAGCTTATTCTAGAGAGCGACCTTGTAGAGCGTGCCCCGCATGGAATATTTGTTGAATTGATCTAAAACTATTACAAATCATACTACAGACTATACACTAACCAACACATTTGGTCTTACTAAATTTGGATCTGTTATGAATAAGTTATGACGTTTTTACCCGAAACACCTGTTTTTGACTAGTTTCAGGACTAGCCACAAACCCTATTTTCCACGGAATGTAACTCCAAAAATACAATGACCCACAAAAATAATGTTTTACCACGGATACTTAGATATGTTTCCTCAATTTCATAGCAATTTCATAGTCAGAATCATTATAGAAAAAAATTTATTGCGAAAATGGTGAGATGACCTGTAAATAACATACCTTAGAAAACATCATCAAAAGAATTTATCCTTCTTTGAATTCCGGCCTTCTTTTCTTCACCTTCCCTTAGAAATTTGGCTTAGATATCCTTTGGTTACCTCAGACACCTATAGGTATTCAATATTCTCAAGTGTGTCTTAAATGAAAGAGTTTTGCCTCTTATTTATACTCTCCAAGTAGCTTCCTTAAAAACATCTTCTAGTTCACTTTGCCCACTTTCCTTATTTTAGGGTTAACCCACTTCTAATTTCTCCATTGAATTTATTATTTAAATAATTTATTTTGTATTCACTTTGAATTATAGTACACTCATCACTTCACTTTATTATTTACCTTCTAAAATCTCTTAAACCACTTTGACTACTTTGACCTTTTGGGGCTTCTAGATGACATATGAAGGTCCTCCAACTTCGTAAGGCCATAACTCTCAAACCGTGAGAATTTATGTGACGTTCCACATACCAACAAAAATGGAATGACATGTAATATTCATGTAGAATAGTATTACCTTCAAATATAGAAAAAATCATACCGTTATCCATCAAACAAACTTGGGTCCATTACCCAAACCTGGGTTCTCCAACTTCACATGGTCATAACTCTCTAACCGTGAAGAGTTATGTGACATTCCACATACCAACGGAAATCAAATGATAAGCACTATCCATCTAGGATATTTTCCCTGACAAATTCACTGTCCTTCATCTCATTATTCCACAATTAATGATGGGGGTTCTCTTACTCCGCAAAGCGTCTTCCTGTGAGGGATTTCACCATAAGGGGATCACTTTGGAGTTCATCCATATTTGCTTCTTATCAACCATGACAAGACAATAATGAATCATCTTTACATCAAACAATATTGGGTCCATTACCCAAACCTTTGTGTTGCGGGGCTTTCTTCAAGGGTTGACATCAATGAAAACCAACCTTAATCAACAATCTCCCCCTTTGGCATTGGTGATAACACACTGATGCAATACTGAAATCATATCACTCATGCTCTCCCTAGAACCATGCATCTGTCCTCTGCATATGATAAATCTGCTCCCCTTAAAACCATGCCTCTGTCCTCTGCATCTGATAAATCTATCCCCCTTTGTCATCAATGGCAAAGGTATCTTTCCATCTGGGTCTGCTCCCCCTGACTGGACTATCCTCTTATGGTGCTTCCTCGTGTACATATAAGACATATAAGATAAGAATTCAAAAATCATTCATTTGGAGTGGAAATAACTCCAAGTCTTTGGCAAAGATATTCAAAGGTTTCCTATGGAAGTGGTTTTGTAAAGATGTCTGCCACTTGTTCTTTTGTGCCCACATACTCAACTCTGATGTTCTTTTCTGCAACCTGCTCCCGTAGAAAGTGATACTTGATTGGAATGTGCTTCGTCTTGGAGTGCATCACCGGGTTCTTTGAGATACTGATGGCGCTTGTATTATCACAATAGATTGAAATGGGCTCATCATACTCAACATGTATATCTATCAGAGTTTATTTCATCCAAAGTACCTGTGTACAACATGATGTTGTTGCAATATACTCTGCCTCGGCTGTAGATAAAGATACTGATGATTGTTTCTTGCTTATCCATGATACTAAACACTCACCCAGGTAGAATTCTGCTCAACTGGTGCTTCGTCGGTCATCAATACAACCTGCCCAATCTGCATCTGTGTAGGCAATTAGTGATAGATCCTTTCCTTTTGGATACCATAATCCAAACTCTTCTGTTCCTTTGAGATATCTAAAAATCCTCTTTACTGCTAATACATGTGATTCCTTTGGTGCTGCTTGAAATCGTGCCACTTGTCCAACTGCTTGCATTACATCTGGTTTGGATGCTGTCACATATAGTAGGCTGCCAATCATTGACCTGTATTGCCTCTGATCTGTAGACTTCGAATCATCATCTTTGCTCAACTTACAACTGGTTTTCATGGGAGTGATAACTGGTTTGCAATCTTCCATTCCGAACCTATTCAACATTTCTCTGATATATTTGGTTTGAGAAATATAAATTCCTTGATTGCTTTGACGTATCTGAAGTCCCAGAAAGAAGGATAGTTCTCCAAGTAATGACATTTCAAATTCATTTTGCATATCTTTTGCAAATTTCTGGCTTAACTTGTTATCATCACTACCAAAAATAATATCATCAACATAAACTTCAATTAATAAAATATTACCTTCACTTACCTTGATGTAGAGGTTGCTATCTGCACTTCCTTTTCTGAACCCTGCCTCTTGCAGATACTTATCCAGTCTAGAGTACCATGCTCTAGGAGTCTGTTTTAGACCATACAGAGCCTTTTTAAATTTACACACATAATCTGTGTTCTCTGACAACTGAAATCCTTCTAGTTGTTCAATGTAGACTTCTTCTTCAAGTTCCCCATTCAGAAAATCTGATTTTACGTCCATTTGATATACTTTAACATTTTTGGAGCATGCATAAGCTAAAAGCAAACCGATTGCTTCCATTCTGACAACTGGGGAAAAAGTCTCTTCAAAGTCGATTCCTTCAATCTGAGCATATCCTTTACATACCAATCTAGCTTTGTTCCTTGTAACTTGTCCATCTTCATTCAATTTATTTCTGAAAACCTATTTTGTGCCGATCACATTCTTATTCTTTGGTCTTGGAACCAATTCCCAAGTGCCATTTTTCTCTATTTGATCCAATTCTTCATCCATGGTCTTATTCCAAAATTCATCCTTGCTGGCTTCTTCAAAATAGTTTGGTTCAATTGTAGATAAAAGTGCTAGGTGTGTTTGTTCTAGTGAACGGATTCTTCTTCTAGTCTCAACTCCTGCATATTTGTTTCCGATAATATGATATGAAGGATGATTCTTCTGTACTTGTTTATTGGGTGTCTTTGGAGAAACCTTCTGAACTTGCTCTTTTGCTTATGTCAGATTCTCTTCATCTTCCTCTTCTACTTCTTTTTCATCTTCTGCTTCTTCTTCTAAGGGCTGTTTCATTGATTCATTTTCTTCCTTTTATTCTAGTTTGCCCGTTTCATCAATTGTTACATTGATGCTTTCCATAACTTTGTTCAATCTTAGATTGTAACACTTGTATGCTTTCCTTGTACTTGAGTAACCAACAAGTACTCCTTTGTCCATGCGAGAGTCAAACTTTCCCATTCCACCATCTTCCTTTTTGATATAGCATTTGCTTCCAAAAACTCTAAAGTGATTTACATTTGCTGGTCTTCCTTTCCATAGTTCGTATGGAGTTTTGTCAGTATTGTTTCTGATCATTACTCTGTTTTGAATGTGAACTGCTATATGCACTGCCTGTGTCCAAAAAATATCTGTCAATTTTGAATCCATTAGCATTGTTCGAGCCATTTCCTGTACTGCCATGTTCTTTCTTTCTATAACTCCATTCCATTGAGGTGTCCTAGCAATGAAGAATTGCCTTTTTATTCCATGATTGTTGCAGTAGTCCATAAATTCCTTTGAGGTGAACTCTCCTCCATTATCAGATATCAAGCATTTGATTTTTGAATCCATTTCATTTCCAACCATTTCCTTGTAGATCTTGAAGTTTTCAAAAGCTTATGACTTATTCTTGAGAAAACAAATTTCAGTCATTCTTGTATAATCATCAACTAACAACATAAAGTATTTCTCACCTTTTAAGCCCTTTGTTTTAGTTGGTCCAACTAGATCAATATGCACAATTTTCAATGGTCTTGTCATTGAATATTCTTTTGATTTGAACCTAGTCTTTGTTTTCTTTCCTTGTTGACAATGCTTGCATAAAGTGTTGGTTGGTTTCGTGATCTAGGGAATTTCTCTGTCTGCTTCTCTTTTGCTGACTTTGACAAGGTTATCAAAATGTATGTGACCCATTCTTCTGTTGCATAGCCAAATTTCATCTTCCTTTCCTAGACAACATTTTTCATTTCCAATTTCACTTAACACATATATGTTGCTTGAAGTTATTGCAGCTGTAGCGACCAATTTCCCTGAACCTTCTTTTCTTATCTCACACTTTTGTGAATCGAAAGTAACTTTATCACCTTGGTCACACATTTGACTCACACTTAGAAGATTATGTTTCATATCTTCTACTAGTAGAACGTTTTATGCCTTTTCATTCTTGTTCCCAATTCAGACTGTGCCTTTTCCAATGATTTTGGCCGAATCATCATTTCCGAAGGAG
>ML805947.1:263680-275732 GCA_009831015.1 Picea engelmannii | reverse complement strand
CTTGTTCCCAATTCAGACTGTGCCTTTTCCAATGATTTTGGCCGAATCATCATTTCCGAAGGAGACTGATCCATCTCTTTCCTTTCGTAATGTAAGAAACTTGTCTCTATCACCTGTCATGTGTTTTGAACACCCACTGTCAACATACCAACCATGTTTCTTCTGCTTAGCTTGTAGAACGAGTGTGCATTCTTCATTGTTATACTAATCTTGCTTTCTTATCCATGTCCTTTTCTGTGGTTCTTGTTTGTAATTGTTGTTGTTTTATTGAGGTTCTTTAGGAGGGATTGTCATTTTTCACTCTTTGGCCACATGTCCAAAATTGTTACATTAACATTCCACTTCATTGCTCAAGGATTCAAACCTGTTGTAATTTCTTCTCTGTGTTTCACTAGGCCTTCTTGAATAACCCCTTTGTGTATAACTCTCAAAGTTGTTGTTGTTCTTGTTGTTATCTCTGCAATTCACAACTTTATGTCCAAAATTATTATAGACATAACATAAACCAAAAAATATAGTTTGATACCCGAGAGTTGAGGATCTTCTGAAAGGAAGTGCTCTTGTGAATCTTTCTTCTTCTTGAGGCCTATCTATCATTTGTTGATTCTGAAATCTGAATCTTCTTGGTGGAGGAGTGTCTCTGTAATCTTATTTGTATATCTTCCTATCCCCTTTGATTTTTTCTGCATAGCTTTTTGGATAGGTTTCTTTCTCTGTTGTTTTGGAGCTTGATCCCTTTTCTGTCTGATTGTATCCAAGTCCGGTCTTGTTAAAATGGGATTTTTGATTGCTGATAACGTCATCCAAAACTTTTGAGCTATTCTGCATATTTTTCTTTTGAATATCCTTTCTTAATGTTACAATCCCTGCTTCCAAGTTTTCGATGATCCTGTTCTTTTCTTCTAGTTGTTCTTTGAGTGTTTCTTCAATTATTTTATCTTCTTCTATTTGAACTTTCAATTTTGTGATCATTTTTTCTAGTTCTTGAGTGTCTTCTTTCTTGTCTAGTTCTGCTTGTAGTTTCTTGTTCTTCTTCTTTTCTCTTCTGATAACTTCTATGGAACACATTAATTCTTCTCGAAAGTCAACTTCCTTTTCTTCAATTTCTTCTTCGACTTCTTCTTCGGCTTCTTCATATTCTTCTTCAGAGTCTTCTTTGTCAGAGTCTTTTACTGCCATGAATAGAACTCTTCTTGTCTCACTGTCACTGACTTCATCTTCATCTGATGATGAGATGTCTTCTTTGGTGCATAGGCTTTTCTTGAAAACTTTCTTTGTAGTTCTTTTGCCTTTATATGTTTGTTTGCCTTTTGAGTAACCTTCATTATTTCTCATTTTCTTATGAGGACATTTGTTAGCAAAATGATCAATACCATCACAATTAAAACAAATTAAAGGAAGCTTACCTCTATACCTATCACCGGTTCCCTTGTTCAGTATTTTGACGAAGTTGGCCATTTCTTCATCATCTTCCTAGACATCACTGTTGCCGCTATATTCTTCTTGTTGCTCTTTCTTTTGCTTTGATCTTTTGGATGCTTTGAAGGCTACTTCTTTTACATCTGGATTTTCTTGTTCAGTTCTCATTTCATATGCTGTGAATATTCCATGCAGTTTGTCCATGCTTATTGAGTTTAGATCCGATCTTTCTTCTAGTGCTGATATCTTAGGGTTAAATCTCATAGGAAGAGATCTTAGTACCTTTTGAACAATTACAGATTCTTCGATTTGTTCTCCCAATCTTATGATTTCATTCACTATTTCATCGAATCGTAAGAAGTAGGCTGCAATATTCTCATCTTCCTTCATTTTTAGTTGTTCGAACTGACCCCTGCAAGTTTGAATCTTTGTTTCTTTGAATTTTGTATCTCCTTCATAAATATTTCGAAGCTTGTCCCAAATATCTTTAGCGGATTTACAATGTGCAACTTTGGTGAATACCATTTCACTGAGACCATTCATAAGTGCATTTGTGGCTTTGGAATTATTCTGATTGAGTTTCACTACTTTGTCATTTGTTGGTGGAAGTGCTGGTGCCGTGTATCCATCTACAATTGATTGCCAAATTTCAAATCCCTGTGCCTGTATATATGTCTTCATCCTTATGCTCCAAAAAGCATACTTTTGTCCATCAACTGTGGTATTCCATATTTATACAAGTTGTTTCTCTCCATGATCTACCTTTCAGTGGTTAAATTGATTTATGAAGGAACCTACTCTGATACTAATTGTTGGATTACTAAGAGGGGGGGTGAATCAGTAATAGAGAAATTTAATCATTTTTAACCAAATAATCCAAGTGTTATGTCAATGTCGAATTATCATCCAATAATGAGCAATGAAAAAATGAACAATCATACACATACACAGTACACCCGTGTTTTACGTGGAAACCCAAAGTGGGAGAAAACTACATAATGATTTTTCTTATATGTCTTAAAGAATTACATTCATTGGAAGCACCAACTTCCTTTGTTTTCCAGCTACAACTGGAAGGAGGCTCCAACCCACCCCCCAGTTTCTCAGACTACAACTTGAGGGAAGCTCCAGCTCCCCAATTATCTGGCTACAACCAGAAGGAGGCTACAACCTCCTATGTTCTCTGGCTACAATCAAAAGGTGGCTACAACCACCTGTCCTTGACCCATCTAAACGCCCTGAAGTAGAAGTATAATGATGGAACCACTGTCACACCATCACTGTGAGATATACCACTATAAACCTGTACCAATAAATCTGAACAATGCATCAACCTGTACCTCAACTTGTAATCAACCTGTACCATACACAAGTGCATCAACCATGCACCAACCTGTAATCAACCTATACCATAAAAAAGTGTATCCAATCATGTACCAAGTATGTACCAATCATGTGTCAACTACTAATCAACTATGACTCATCAATATGTACCAACATCATCAACTATACACCTCATGTATGTGCGAACTCATCAACTACTTGTCTCAACCATGTACTCAACATGTACCTCAACCAAAAGCCCTCATCAATTTCATCATCCAAATCTGATTTGTAGCTCTGTAATAGACCTAGTGTATATGATCACATTCCTACAAACCTTCCTTAACTTTAAAAACAAGAGACTAACATTTTCATCAAACGTTTCTTTAGTCTCACATGCCTAGTTTTGGATTAGTCAACAACCCTAATTTGAAGTAATCATAACTTTGTACCTGTAATGAATAAAGATCTAAAACTGATACAAAATGTTCTTCAGTGTGTGCTGTGCAATTCCTCCAGGTTTCACTACTTGGAACCTCTCAGAAAAGGAGTTATAGCAAAAATGACATACCTTGCTGAATTCTGTCTTATTCTAGAGAGTGACCTTATAGAGTGTGCCCCGCACAAAATGTTTTTTGAATCAATATGAAGCTATTAAACATCATACTACAGACTTTACTCTAACCAAAACATTTTTTCTTACTGAATTTTGATTTGTTATGAATAAGTTATGACGTTTTTACCTGAAACACCTGTTTTTGACTAGTTTCAGGACTAGCCACAAACCCTATTTTCCATGGAGTGTAACTCAAAAAATACAACGACCCACAAGCTGAATTTTTTACAACAGATAATTGGATATGTTTCCTCAATTTCATAGCAATTCCATGGTCTGAAAAGTTATTGCGAAAATGGTGAGATGACCTGTAAATAACATACCTTAGAAAGCATCATCAAAATAATTTATCCTTCCTTGAATTCCAGCCTTCTCTTCTTCACCTTCCCTCAGAAATTTGGCTTAGATATCCTTTGGTTTCCTAAAAAAACTATAGGTATTCAATATTCTCAAGTGTGTCTTAAATTAGAGAGCCTTGCCTCTTATTTATACTCTCCAAGTAGCTTCCTTAAAAACATCTTCTAGGTCACTTTGCCAACTTTCCTTATTTTAGGGTTAACCCACTTCTAATTTCTCCAATGAGATTATTATTTAAATAATTTATTTTGTATTCACTTTGAATTATAGTACACTCATCACTTAACTTTATTATTTACCTTCTAAAATATCTTAAACCACTTTGACTACTTTGACCTTTTGGGGCTTCTAGATGACATATGAGGGTCCTACAACTTCGTAAGGCCATTACTCTCAAACCGTGAGGAGTTATGTGACATTCCACATACCACCAGAAACATAATGGCATGTACTATCCATCTAGAATAGTATTACCTTCAATTATACAAAAAATCATACCGTTATCCATCAAACAAACTTGGGTCCATTACCCAAAACTGGGTTCTCCAACTTCACATGGTCATAACTCTCTAACCGTGAGGAGTTATGTGACATTCCACATACCATCGGAAATGGCATGACAAGCACTATACATCAAGGATATTTTCCCTGACAAATTCACTCTCCTTCATCTCATTATTCCACAATTAATTATGGGTTCTCTTACTCCGCAAGCGTCTTCCCGTGAGGGATTTCACCATAAGGGGACCACTTTGGAGTTCATCCATATTTACTTCTTATCAACCATGACAAGACAATAATGAGTCATCTTTACATAAAAAAATATTGGGTCCATTACCCAAACCTTTGTGTTGTGGGGCTTTCTTCAAGGGTTGACATCAATGGCAACCAACCTTAATCAACATCATCATATTCAACATGAAGCTGAAGTAGCATCATCATCAACATCTTCAGCATGAAGCTGAAGTATTAACATCAACAACATGAAGCTAGAAAAATAATATCACCAACACGAGGATGGTACACCAACATCAACAACATGAGGTTGGTATAACAACATCAACATCATGAGGCTGGTATAGCAAGATCAACAACAGGAGGCTGGTACAAAATCATCAACAACAGGAGGTTGGAGTAACATCAACAACACAAGGCTGAGACAACAACATCATCAACACGAGGTTGAGATAACAACATCATCAACATGAGACTGAGATAACAACATTAGCAACATCATCAACACAAGGCTGAGATAACAACATCATCAACATATGGTAACATAATGAGGTAGGTGCAACAACAAAATTTTGTGGTACTCTGATAGTCCCTAGGGATCTGTCCAGGAATCATAAGATTCCCTAGGATATAAAATCCTAACGGAGCTACCACGTGGTACTCTGACATATCGTCCTTACCATACCTTTGGGATATTCCCAGGAATCATAGAATTCCCTAGGATTATAAAAATCCTAACATAGCTACCACTACTGACCACAACTGACATATACATGCACAAGTACTCTGACAGACGGTCCTTACCAGACCCTTGGGATATGTCCAGGGATGATCAGTCTCCTAGGATATAAAATCCTAACTGAGCTACCCATTGTTGGTCAGGATACCATCATATCATCAACATGAGGGAGGTCCTTTCAGACTATACCAAGCTTGTCTCGAAAGTATTCAAACTTTACATGAGACAAAGGCTTAGTCAACACATCTGGAACCTGCTCATCCATGCCAACATATTGGAGCTTTACAGCTCCCCTATGGACCATATCAATAATGTAATGATACCAGATTTCTATGTGCTTCAATTTATCATGGAACACAAGGTTCTTCGTCATCTTTATACAACTCTAGTTATCACATAGAATCACTGTTGCTTCCATCTCCAGATCAAATAGATCTATCAATAGCTCTCGAAGCCATATGGATTCACAACTGGCGAAACATGCAACAATGTATTCTAGTTCTGTTGTGCTGAGAGAAATAATGGATTTCTTCCCACTCTGCCATGAAGTCATGTTTGACCCCAGTCTGAAACAACAACCTGAAGTGCTCTTTATGATAGAAACACTTCCTTCCCAATCTGAATCAGTATAACCAATTAGTCCGAAGTCATGATCTCTGTTATAACTGAGACCAAAGTCCAACGTACCCTTAAGGTATCTCATCACATGTTTTTCAGCAACAAGGTGAATACATCTAGGCTCTACCAGATACTGACTCAAGGTGTTCACAAAAAAACATATATCTGGCTTGGTATTCATCAGATACATCAATGATCCAATGATATGTCTATACAATGTAACATCAACTAATTTTGACGTAGTATCAACTAGGAGTTTCAACTTTGTTTCCATGGGTGTGTTCATGGATTTACACTCCAATATATCAAAACTCTTCAGTATTTCAACTGCATACTTCCCTTGGTTAAGGAATATCTTCTATGGGCTGTGCCAAACCTCAAGACCTAAGAAATAATGCATTAGGCCTAGGTCTTTCATCTCAAATTCTGTAGTGAGCTTCTTTTTACAATCAGTGATGAGATTTTCTTCATCTGTCAAGAATACATCATCTACATATAGTAGAAACATCACTAGCTCATCATTCATAACCTTGAGGTAAAGGTTAGAATCAACTTTACTCTTGGTAAAGCCCAAGCTCGTCAGGAAACTGTCAATTATTCCATATCGAGCTCTAAGAGCCTGCTTCAACTTGTACAAAGCCTTCTTCAACCTACATACCTGAGTATTTCTATCTTCAACTTCAAACCAAATTTTCACATTACATTGTACCATTCTGGTACACTTTCTTCGACTCCAACTTAATATGCACAATCATGTGCTATCTCTATGTGATTTCTGCAAAGCACTATCTGTCTCACTATGTGAGAGTATGTCCTCTACTCTCTCTAAAATTGTTCCTATGGAACTGGGATTCTACACCTGCAACTTCTCTGAAGCTGAGAATGGTTGCTCCATTCTCACAGTGACTGCTGAAATATGAGAGTAACTCCTCTACTTCATCACGACAACAACTTCATCTTAAACTGAGAGTGGCTCAATAATTGATAATGAAGATAGCTCTTCTCCTTTCATGGAGGTAACTCTATCTGCTATTGTAGTCATTTTTCCATGGCCCGACTAATGTACTTCACCATCTTCCACTCAATTTTAAATATGGGGATTTCTCCCCCTACATCTCACACTGTATATGAATCATGGTTGTTCTGGTTGTCTTCATGAATATTGGAACTATTTCTTCAATTACTGGAGTAAGTGTCTCGTCATAGTATTCTCCCTCTTGTTGGGAGGATCCTCTGGAAACAATTTAATCTTTGTACATCTGCAACATGCCTGATCTGTTAGATCAATCTTGGAAGTCAACATTGACTTCCCTTCTTGTCTCATGAAAAAATCCATATCCTAGTCTTACTGACTGGCTTCCTTCTCTGTCACTGAAACAAGGATATCTTCCCAGGAAATTTCATATCTCCTAGAGGTCTTTGAAGCTACAGTCTAGTCTTCTTATGGCATCTGTTTCCCAGTCCTGGAATATGTCTCTTCATCTGATCCTTTCGGAGATCAGGCTTACTCTGAATCTTGATTTCTTCTGAGTCTACAAGGACTTCATCATCTCTTACATGATATACTTGGTGTTGAATACCAAGTCTTAATATAAAAATCCGAGTCAGAATTCAAACAAGTTCAGGTTCCTGACAAGGTGGCTTCATTATCCTTTGAGAAAGTCTACTGTGAGTTCTTGTTCTAGTGTTCAGTCATCTTTGGAGCTTTCTTCTCCTTACAATCAATCTCCATACGAGATACTCTCGATAAAAAAAGGTAGCTTCTTCTTCATATTCTTTGGTACATGAATGTATATGGTCAGGTACATAGTCTTCTGCATGTCTCATTTAATTTGTTTCCTTCTGCAACCTTCACTATAGCTTCATCAGGGTTATCACCTATGACCTACCCGAAACAATATCAACAAGAGACAAGAATAATACTCTTTATAATAATAAAACAACAATGAGAACAATCATCACAGTATCTTGTTTAGAGCTATTACTTCTGACCTACTTGAAAAAAATATCAAAAGTAAGAAATACAATACGATATGCGACTAACACTCTTCTAGTGTTGTGATCAAATGTTCCTCCATGGTAACCTGAAACCAACATAAGAGGTTTCTCCTAGAGGAGATGTTAGTTGTATCTGGTAAATTATTACAATAAGCATTTATCTCAATGTGCTCACATGCTACCAAGTATAATACTTTTCAAATACTGCTACCTCAACTATGGTGTTTTACTTGTAATGAGGTAGTTATGAACTTGTCATGTACAAATTTGAATCTTATCAACTTAATCAATGAAACCTAGAACCCAGAGTCTTGTCCTCAAGAATGAGTGTGTTGCTTTTCTTTCAAGTCTCCTTCACTAAATATGACAAGTGCTTTATTCAACCTGTCTTATGTACTAAGAAAATATGCTATCTTGACAAAAGTCTAAGTTAGAGAATAAACTCTAATCACAATCTAACACCTTGTCTTTAATTTGACCAAGGGTTAGTATGATGTTCATAAGTTCAACATACAACCTAGATGTCAATATAATGTCATAATGAATAGATGCATATAAAATTATCAAACCTGAGGTGCATTATTCCTCTGAATGTGTTGGATCTGAGATCCTTCTAGATCTATGAAAATAGATCCCTTCTCCTGCAAGTACCCTTTGGAATAATAATGCATTTTAAACACATTTAAGTACACACCTCTAACAATTACTTGCTAGGGTAAGGTGCACTAGGACAATAACACAATAGTCCCACACAAATTTTCACTGCAACTAGTACTGCAGCTAGTGCTGACCTTGCAACTGGTGCTACCACTGACATGAAGGAACTGGCACTGCAAATGCAACTGCAACTGATACTGCAACATCAACTTAGGGTTTTATGAGGAAACCCTAATTTTTCAACTTTCAAATTTTGGAATTCTGATCTAGGGACTAGATGTGCTGGGCCGAGGCGAGTAGGCTGGAGCAGTTTGATTTCAAAAATTTCAAGTTTTACCCCTTAAAACTTGACATGCGCCATTTTGGACTGGTACTTCTGGTACAGATTTTAGTTTCCTGGTTTTCTAGTTTTCTTTTACCAACCAAAACTAGGATTTCACTTTCCAGAGGCTCTAGCCACTGAAAAGGTGTGGTCAAGGTGCCAATGAGTTTGCTAGGATAGGGAGCACTACCCTAGATAGTTTTTAGGCTGAAATTCTCTTCCAATAAAAATCCCTAATTTTCTTGTATGACAACAATGACGTTTTTGGTTATCCAGTGAAAGGTTCTCTATTCAATCAATCTATGATACCATGTTTAATTTAGAGCTGCTATTAAGTTCTTTTCAATTTACTAGATAATAATAGCATAAGCAGGATCACTGAAAGAAACAAAATCACAAGGTACACAACATTTATCCTGGGAAACCCTCATGGGGGAGAAAACCCAACAAAAAATTCCTTAATATAGATTGCCAATAAAATGCCAAGATAATAAACCAAACACTATAGAATATCCAACACTGAGCAATGCGCTTCTCTCTCTTCTTCTTCTTCTTTCGACAACTGCAACTTCCTTCAAACTTGCACACTAGATGAGTGAAATGAGTGAGGAATCATCCTCTCTTATTTATACTAGCTGCTAGGTGCTTGGGTTGTGTCTCTTCACCAAGCTGGGCCGACTTCTTCAATTAGTGGTAAAAAACCACTTTAATTATCCTTAGGGGAAGACTTCTCAATTAACATCATTTAATTAGGGTTTGACCAATCCAAAAAGGGGATTTGGTCATATACAAAGCCCGACATGATCAATCCACAAAAGGGGATTGATCTATTTAATAATAACTCAATAATAAGTAGAATATACTTCGTAGTTACAATATTTCAACACAACAATCCTCCTCCTTTGATGAACTTAGCCTAAGGTCAAGCACTTGGTCACGTGGGAATAAAGACTTTGCACCAAAGGAAGATGAAGGTTCTCGAAATTAACTTGTCCATTGGTGCACATAATAGAATGGTTCATAACTCTGTTAGAAGATATATCTGAGGCCAATTAAGGAGTTTGTTGGAAGCCATGTTTGAAGTTGTCAACATAGTTGTTTGAGAACTATGTCTAGAGGTAATTGGACCTAGTAGGTTTGCATCATTTTTGGTATCATAGCGCATACAACAAGTTTGTGATAAATAAAGAGATGATGCCACCCAGAAGAAGAGGTCGAGGAATACCAGTTGCAAATGCAGAATTGCAACAAGAGGTGAGACAACTCCAAGCAAGGATGGAAGTCATGGAGACTACCAAGAAAGGGATCCTGACACAGGATATGTCAGCGAGAGTGAAGCAACAACAACCTCTGAGGAAGAGCAAGAAGAATAAACAACAAAATAGAAACTAATAAGGATGGTCACAAAGGTCAGTGCCAGACCAAAGGTAGAAGTGCCAATGTATGAAGGTAACTTGGATGTTGAAGAATTGATTGACTGGATTAATGCTCTAGATAAATACTTTGATTATGAGGATGTAGATGAAGGGAAGAAGGTAAAGTATGCAGTGACAAGGCTAAAAGGTCACACAACTTTGTGGTGGAATGAATTACAAGCATACATGAATCGAAAGGGTAAAACCAAGATTAAGAATTGGGACAAAATGTTTGCTAAATTCAAAAGCAAGCTCATGCCTAAGGATTATCAACTAAATTTATTTAGACAATTGTAGAATCTTAGATGTAAGACTACGATAGTAAAGGGTACATAGAGGAGTTTTACAGGTTGAGTATTAGAGCTGGACATGTTGAGGAAGATGTTGAAAAGGTTTCTAGATACATAAATGGTTTGAGGTATGAGATTCAAGATTAAATTAACATTTTGTTCTTGAGTACAATTGAAGATGCCTACTAAGTAGCTTTGAAGGCAGAGGAGAAGCTATCCAGAAAACAGAGCCAGAAGAGCAGAGGAAGAAGTCTAGCAAGAGGAAAAGGGAAAACTAGTGGCATAGGAAGATTTCAGACTCCAAAAGATGAAGGAGGAAGCTCAAGTAGTTAGTCACCAAGAGGAGGAGAATCAAGAGGTAGAATATTTTTCTCAAGATTCAAAGATAGAGGTAGAGAAATCAGATGTTACACATGTGGAAAGACATGCCATATGTCATGGGACTATCCAGAAAATAAGTCAGCAGGTCAGAGAAGTGCACATGTTGCAAAAGCGAAAGAAGAGAAAGCAAATGCATTCACAAAAGAAGAAGTTCCAGAGGTAGGGGAATCACCGTTGATGAAGAGAGTTTTGATCAAGTCAGAGAAGGAAGCTAAGGAACCAACCAAGAGGAAGATTTTATTCAGGACTATATGCAAGTCAAGAGGAAAGTGTTGCAAGGTTGTCATTGACAATGGTAGCACATACAATTTGGTTTCCATTGAGATGGTAGAGAAGTTGGGATTAAAGAGGACAATGCATCCCACTCCCTACAAAGTGTCCAAATAAGAAGCTGGTCCTAGTGTGTTGTTGATGAGTGGAGATGAACTGCTACAAGAAGTCAAGAAATAAGATGCACATTTTTCTTTGATTAACAAGCCTAAGGTAACCCTTACAAGTACAAATTTGGATGATTTGCTTGCATAATTTAAGACCATGTTAGATGAATTTTCTAATATTATAGTTGATGACTTGCCAAATGTGTTACCCCCTATAAGGAGTATCAACCATCATATTGACTTAATTCCAAGAGCAAGTTTACCTAACAAAGCAACATATAGGATGACACCCCATGAGAATGAAGAGATAAAGAAGCAGGTAAAAGAGATTTTGGATAAAGGATTGATAAATGAGAGTTTGCGTCTGTAAGGTAGCTAGAGAGGTAGTGGGGGGGCCCAGAGGGCCCATAGTGATAATAGTGGAGGTCATTCAATGTAAGGCAGACTAGGTCCACTATATTATTAAATAAGGCCCACTATGGTAGTTAGATATAATAAATGGGTAGTTAGATATAATAAATGGGTAATTAGATATAATAAATGTAAGAGGACTTCTTAGAAGTTTCTAATTCTAGAAGATTCCTCCTCTATAATGTTCTTAGGTGATGGTAGCACTATATAAAGGGGTTCAAGCAATGCAATGAGACACGAAGAGAGATATTGTGTTTGGAGCTGAAGCTCAATAGGAGGATGCCCCCTCGAAGATGCAAGTGAATAGGAGAGGATCCCTTCGATAATAGGATCCATTGTATGGTGTTTCCCTACCTCAAGGGTTTGGTAATAATAAAGTGTGGTTTCTTCTATA